>JBBPBS010000577.1:5884059-5938458 GCA_037974835.1 Cicer judaicum
TTAATAATAAGTTAGAAACATTTTCTATCCATGTTTTGATATTAAAATTAATTATTAAAAAAAAAATTAGCAATACATATAAATATTTTAAAAGGCAATAAATAATTAATAAATTAAAATTTTAATTCTAGCAATTAAACTAATTTATTTGACATATGACTAATGATAAAAAATAATATAAAATTCATCGTCTTTGATCTTATCAATTTCCAAAATAAAATATTTGCTGAGAATCACATCAATTTTGTTTGATAGAAAAGTAAATTTCATTGGTGCTAAAATTAAAATAGTATAATTAAATCTAATGATCAAGAAAATAAAAATAAAAACTACATTAACGATATACATACAAAATGTAGAAGACAATGAAAAATAACTGAACCAAAATCTAGTTCATAGCAATCAAACTAATGACTTCTACCGACCAAATGGTAACAAATAATACGATATCCATAGTTTTTAATATCATTCATTTTCGAAAACAAATTTATTAGTATTCGCTCGTATGAATTATAGATGGTCTCTAACATAACCAATCGAATTATGTACTGGCAAATCATTTATAAGAATGAAAGAATGCTAAATTTGGTGGTACCTTCCATAAACCCTTTACTAAAAATATGATACTACATCTAAATAGAAAAACAAAAACCGTCACACAATGATAATGAATAAATTAACATCATACTCAAACGATAAAATACATTTAAATCACAAAGTAAAAAATTAAATCGAACTGGATATAAAAAACTACTTATTTAAATAAATAAAACAAATAATTTTAAATTACTCCTCTAATAGAATTACTCCTCTAATAATTTTAAATTACTCCTCTAATAGATTAAAAGACATAGATAATCTATTGGAAGAAGCTTCCTTCAAAATCAATTGTATTTTTTATTTTACTCCGTGTATACACACCAAAACAATTCTTTATCATATGTAAGAGTCATTAAAATGAATAATGATATTATAATTATCCTTTAAATATATGAGATGAGATGTCAATGGCATGCATTAGAGACACATTTGTTATTTCTTTTAAATTTAATAATACACGAATATCTTTTACTAGTATGAGATGAATCAATAGCATAGTCGCATGCAATGATGCAATGAATATTCAAGAGAACATAAAAAAAAGAACATATGTCACATCAACAGAATGGGCATTATTTTCAACATTGACTAACCAGATTAACAACTATGCAATGACTTCAACGTTTCCTTGTAAGCCACGTAAAACTATTTTAGAATTATCAATTATGCAAGTACAACTAATGATAGCAACCTAACTGGAACTTGTTTGATTTGGAAGGAGGAAAATGGAATAAAATCCATTTTAATTGAGTGTAACTATTTTAATTTAGCGTGGGTGCACATATAAATTTATTCTAAAGCTAAAATTCAGAGATGATAAAAGATTCATGAACGGATTTTATCTGAATTCAACTCATATGTAAAAAAAATATTTAATATATTGTGATTTGATTCTCTAAAATCTTTTATTTTATATTAATACACGTGAGTTTTGCCACAAAATTGTTTTTAATTCTTTTAAAAATATGCTGTTTAGAAAGAAATAAAAAATCTAAGTCATCTCTCAAAAACAAGAATACAGCTCTCTTGTTCAATCTTGTGAAAGAAAATTTTATGTGAAAATTATATTTTTATTCGGTAGAGATAATACCAATTAAGAAAAAAAAACATAATCCCGTTCACAAAATTCCAAAATCTTTAATCTATCTATATATGTATCAAAATCTCTTCAATTATATCCCCTAATCAACGCAAACTAAATGACAATTCTTCCTTCTATCCTTCTTATTACTAAGCTACTACTACTCTTCTCCATAATTTCCTCTGCAACAGATACCATAACTCACTCACAATCACTTATCGATGGAAGCACGTTGGTTTCAAAAGACGGAACATTCGAATTGGGTTTTTTCAATCCAGGTAATTCCCCAAACCGCTATGTTGGAATTTGGTACAAACAAATCCCAATTAGAAGAGTTGTTTGGGTTGCAAATCGTGACAATCCAACCAAAGACAATTCAAGCAAGTTGATCATAACTCAAGATGGAAACCTTCAACTTCTCAATCAAAATCAATCACTTCTATGGTCAACAAACACAACAACAACAACAACCAACGGTTCTATTCCAATTGTTCAACTCTTGGATAATGGAAATTTAGTGTTGAAAAATGAAAAGGATAATAATACTGAAGAAAATTTTCTCTGGCAGAGTTTTGATCATCCATGTGATACCGTATTACCAGGTATGAAAGCTGGCCGGTATAAAAAAAAGAGTCTTGATAGTAGTCTAGTTAATTCATGGAAAAATTGGGATGATCCATCTTCAAGTGATTTTACTTCAAATATGGTATTAAATCCGAATCCTGAAAGTTTGATTAAAAGAGGTTCAACTATACTCTTCCGGACAGGACCATGGACTGGTCCTGAATCCGGTGGAGTAATTGGGTTGACAGAAAATTCACTTTATGATTACGAATTTGTCAACAATGAAGATGAAGTGTATTATATATTCAAACTCAAGAATAGTTCTGCTGTTTCTATAATTGTTTTGAACCAAACTCTTTCTGTTCGTCAACGCCTCATTTGGATTTCAGAATCAAAGACTTGGAGTGTATACCAAAAATTACCACAAGATAGTTGTGATACATACAATGTTTGTGGGGCAAATGCACGATGTGTGATTGATGCATCGCCTATGTGCCAATGCTTAGATGGTTTTAAGCCGAAATTGGCAACAAAGTGGAATGCAATGGATTGGAGTGATGGATGTGTGAGAAGTGGTAATTGGAGTTGTGGTGTTAAAGATAGAGATGGGTTTGGTAGAATTGTTGGGATTAAATTGCCAGATACTACACATTCTTGGATTGATTATAAAATGACACTTAAAGAATGTAAAGAAAAATGTTTGAAAAATTGTTCTTGCACTGCTTACACAAACTTAGACTCAACTGGAGAAGGTAGTGGTTGCTCAATTTGGTTTGGTAATCTCATTGATCTGAGACTTTTGCCTAGCGGACAAGATTTATATGTTCGAATAGACGCGTCAATTATTGGTATATTTGATCTTAATCAACTTTTCAATTACTCTTTTTAATCTTATTTATAAATAAAAGTTGATATAAAAATTGATTAATTTAATTTAAATTTTAGACTAAATTAGTTAATTTTTTCGTTCCTTTTGCTTATAAATAATAGATTTAATTGCAGTTTTGGGGCCTATTTTAGCTGAATCGCGAAAGTAATCGCCCATTTTATTTCTCATCAGTTTTAGTTTCACAAACATAATTTTGGTCCAAAACTTGATAAAATTTTATTTTTTTTTGCATTTATTTATGTCACACCATACCTTAAGATCTCATTTGCAACAATTGTACCTAAAATCTATGATCATAAATGATGTAGTACGACTTTAAAAAATGAAATTTCATCAAGTTTTGGACCAAAATTTTTTTTGAGAACCAAAACTAAGGAGAAACAAAATGGAGAATTACTTTCGCGATTTAACTAAAATAGAGGGACCAAAAGTGTATTTAAATCTAAATAATATTAGAATAATTGCTTTTGTTTGAAAATCAATCACATGTGCTTTTGTTTATGTGTTGAGCCAAAATTGCAGGTGATAAAAATGGGCATACCAAAACAATAGTATTGGGAGTTTCAATTACAGTTTCAGTAGTCCTTGTAATGCTACTGGGATTCACCTACATTTATATAACAAAGGCAAAATGTAAAGGTAACTTTATTAATCATAGAGCCTTTTATATTTTTAATATGCAAATCGGTCTCGAATTCAAATTAATTCTTAAATTTTGCAAATAGATAAATACATCATTGATATTGTAAAATATCAATTAAAATAGTTTATTTATAAACTTCTGCCATTAGATATTTTGATGGAGCTCTAGAATTGAATATATAATTTATCCACGTTGACTTCACATCAATGTCAAATTTATCGAAAAAAAGTACATGGACTAATTATGGATAAATTATTTCATGAAAGATTTAAATTACGTAAGAAAATTAGTACATGTTGTGTTGACATTGATATGAAATCAACGTAAATATATCAAATATTCAATCAATGTGTGATATCATAATCTTTGATAATAAAAATTTAAATATATAATATTTTGATTACTATTTTACAATTTCAACAATTTATTTTTTAATTCGCAAAATTCAGAGATTAATTTACTTATGATGCTCAAAAAATACTTTCCCTATCAAAGTTTCATTTTATTTAAATTACATTAATGTTCTCAATTTAATATTATTTAAAGAGAAAACAGATAAAACCATCACATTAGGAGAGAAAGTTGAAGAAAAAAATGAAGATTATGAACTTCCTATCTTTGATCAAGCTACAATACTCAAGGCCACAAATAACTTCTCAATTGATAACAAGCTAGGTGAAGGTGGTTTTGGACCGGTATACAAGGTAAATTTACCATATTTCTACTAATACGGATAAAATACAAATTATGGATCTCATTATTTATCAAATTATTTCAATTATAAAATTATTGATCTCATTATTTATCAAATTATTTCAATTATAAAATATAGGGTACATTGTTCAATGGACAAGAAATTGCTGTCAAAAGACTTTCAAAGAGTTCTGGACAAGGATTAAAAGAGTTCAAAAATGAAGTTATATTATGTGCTAAACTTCAACACCGAAATCTTGTCAAGGTTGTTGGTTGCTGTGTTGAGGGAGAGGAGAAAATGTTGATCTATGAATATATGCCGAACAAAAGTCTCGATTTATTTATTTTTGGTAATTTATTGCAAGGCATAATATTAAGTATCGTGTAAGTTCATGTTTTTAACATGCCATGATAAATAGAAATAACTAATGAATTTATTGGACACTCTTGACAGATCCATTGCAAAGTAAATTATTAGATTGGTCAGCGCGCTTTAACATTCTATTTGGAATTGCTCGGGGACTTCTTTATCTTCATCAAGATTCAAGATTAAGGATCATACATAGAGATCTAAAAGTGAACAATATTTTACTAGACAATGATATGAATCCAAAAATTTCAGATTTTGGCTTGGCCAGAATGTGCAGAGGTGATCAAATTGAGGGGAGAACTAACCGAATAGTTGGTACATAGTAAGTACTAGTATTTTACAAGATAGTAAACTTTTTCTATAATTATTTGAACTTGAGGGTAACTATTGTTTGTTTCCTTTCAGTGGTTATATGGCTCCTGAATATGCTATTGATGGATTATTCTCCATAAAGTCAGATGTTTTTAGTTTTGGTGTGTTATTGTTAGAAATTATAAGTGGAAAGAAAAATAGAGCACTTACCTACCATGAGCATGATCACAATCTTATTGGACATGTAAGTACCACTTAATACAATAATTCTCTTAGATTTTTGAAGTATTTGACAATTTATTAAATTTTTGTAGGCATGGAGATTGTGGAAAGAGAGCATTCCATTTGAATTGATCGATGAAAATATAAGGAACTCGTGTATTATTTCTGAAGTATCGCATTGCATTCAAATTGGTCTATTATGCCTCCAACATCATCCTAATGATAGACCAAACATGGCATCTGTGGTTGTCATGTTGAGTAGCGAAAATGCTTTACCTAAACCAAAAGAACCAGGTTTCTTAATTAAGAAGTTTTCAATCGAAGGAGAACCTTCTTCTGAAAGACAAACATCTTCGACAAATGAAATAACTATCTCACTTCTAGATGCTAGATAATGAAATTAGTCCATTAGAAACATTATGTGTGAAACTACGTAGCTTTTACTTATTTTTATTAATTGATACTTATCATAGATAATTTTTCAAAGTGTTTTCCAAGCACATAGTGCTGGAGATTTGTTCATTCAATAGAAAATAGAAGAATGTAATTTAAATAATGAATACATTAATGATGCAAGGGCTTTTGTACACGCAAGTCTCAAGCACTTCAAGGTAAAACAGAGGAGAAAACAAACTAAACTTAAAAAAACGAAGAACTAGTAACCCATCCTTGTTAATTTTTCATTCTCTCCATTGCTTTTAAATATATTTAATAAATAAGCGAAGGAGATGATGACAACTAAAAATATATTTAAAATTTACATGAAATTCCGTTAAAACTACAAGTAATTCAATTTTGAATTACTCTACTTAATAACATTTTATAGACACTAAATTTTATCAATTCATTCGACAAATAAGTATTTTTTATAGAGTAGATTAAATATGTAAATTTTTATAAAACTTTAATTATATTTAAATTCATAAGTATGTCTTATAGAATATATCAAATATGTAAATTTATATAAAACTTTAATGATATTTAAATTGTTATTAAATAAGTTCAATAGGTATGATATACTTTTGAATACAACTAAAATATTAACTATAAGATTCTATATCTACATATATATCTAATTTTTGAAAAAAAAATTATACATAATATTTAAAAGTCATTTTTGTTATAACTCGTTTTTTCTAAGTTTAGTTTGTTTTCACTTTTCTCTATGGAGTGTCATTAAGGGTTCATCGATTAATTTTGATTCACAATGATAATTCCGCAAGTGTACGGTATTATGTATAATAAAAATTATTGTTCTTACAAGGACTTTATTATCAATATCAATCTCTTTTTACTACTATGATTACCGAAAACAAATATTGTTGATAGAATGATATTTTATTAGAATTTGAATTGAAAATAAAACCTTGAGATTTTAGTTTTTTTACAATGATAGATGCAATAATGCTAATCTTCTCTAAATCATGAGTGTTAAACTCTTATAGATCAGTTGTACTCCAATTGCTAGGTATGTCATAAAATTAACGTACCATGGTGCTGCTATTTTTGTAAGAGCAAACAATCGATCATTAGGGAAGAAATCATCTAGGGACAACTCATTTTCATTTATTTTCATGTAGCTTTTAGAGATCACTGACCACCACATTTTCAATCATCTTCTTGTATCGAATTTCAACATCAAACTCTTAGATAAGTAGTATTCATTAGATCAACCTCAACTTAACATCTTTCTGTTGAGACAAAATCTCTTAAATGATTTTAATGATAACAAAATTATTTAAGAGATTATGATTGTGGTTAATGACTAATATGTTCTTTTGAATGTATTCATATGATAAAACAGGTTATTAATCATTATGGCAAAAAAAGATAAATCTGATCAAATCTGAGGATGGAAAACAGCGAGGATGGACGAATCTTCAAATATGCACAATATGTGTCATCACCAGAATAAATGTTTTTATTCATTAAAGGAATGCACAATAATGTCAAATAATGAATAAATAAAAGTATTTGAAATCAAGAAGTTAGAGGGTCAAAAGGAAAAGGACGAGTATAGCCATATAGCCAGATCTAAAGTCTAGAGGATGACAGACTAGGATGAGGATGGTTCAACAAAGTTGAAAGCAACCTATCAAGCATGTGCAAAGGCTAAAATCATACCATTTTGTACTTCCACGAATGAATACATAAAGAAGTCAAGTTAAAGAAAGGCAACACCAAACAAACCAAAAATGGAAGATCACATGTTGCTGGCTGATCTGATCCTCGGACTAGAGGTTGACAATCCTATGTAAGAGGGTAACTTTCTCTCTCTTGTCAACATCACCTCAAAAGTTGAAATCAACCTAGTCCTTAAAGTTTTTGAAAAGGTTGCAGCTTACATGGTCAAAGAAACAGCTTTGCACGCTTTGATAAACGAGAATAGACAAGGACATCTCAAGATCAAGTTACAAGGAAGCTGTGCATGTGTGAGGATGGCTTCTGCCTGGCCTAGAAAAGCTGGATGGAAGTTTTGTAATTATGATGAAAAACCTTGGATCTTTTGAAATGAGTTCTAACGGTCATCAAAGAGCTTGGACCTCTATAAAATGCAACAAGCTCTCCATCATAAAACACACAACACAATTGCACAAAAAGATCAAGCATCTTAAAGCTATCAAGAGCAATACCCATCCTCACTTCATACTTTCTTTAATCCTACATTAGATCTTTGTTAATCTTTTGAGAAAGTATTAAGTATCAGTTACTCTCATATTGCTTTGTAATTTCCTTGTGAGTTACACTTGGAAATATTTGAAAATTGATTGTAAGCTTGGTGAAGCTAAAGAATACACAGTTTGTAATCATCCTCATCGTGAGGTTGATCTGTTTGAACTCTAGTAAAATCTCACAAGGGTGTGAGGACTGGACGTAGCCATATTTGGGTGAACTAGTATAAAATTGTGTGTGTCTCTTTCATATTTTTCTTTCACTCTTTTGCTCAACTCGAAACTGAAGGTTTAAAAACCTGTCCTCGGACTTATCATCCTCAACGAGAGGATAGCTTTAAAAACACTAGAAAATTATTTTTTAAACAGAAAAATCTCTATTCAACCCCCCTTCTAGTGATATTTAGCTACATCACTTTCTTTCTCAAGAGATATTTGATGGCTGCATGTTGTATGTAGACAATTCTCTTCAATCTCACGAAGAAGGAACGAGATTTGTCAATGGCGACCACTACTGCCAATAACTCTTTCTCTATTTAAAATTATTAAAATTAGATTCATACAATTATTAAACAATTATTAAAATTATATTCACATTGAGAAAAGTCACCCATTAATACTTCCAAGACTTCGGAAAAGTCATCCATTAAAATAATTACTAATTCTTTTTCTTAAGAAATTTTTTGCGTAGTAAAAATTATTGTGTAGTAAAAATTACTACAAGTGTACAACATTATTGCATAGTAAAAATCATCATTATCACACGGACTTTGTTATGAATACCAATCTTTTATTACTATGATGATTAGCCAAAATGAAAAATTATTGATAAAATAATTTTTTTTATTTGACTTTGCAATGAAAATAAAGTCTTGGAACTATAATTTTTCACAATGAAAGATGCAAGAAAACTATAAATCCTGGGTGTTAAACTCTTACTAATCAGATAAACAATTTATAACTAATGCCTTTTTTTAAAGAGCAAAAGTGTATATTCAACTAATAAACAACCTATTTTCATGATTGATGTATTATCAAAATCCATTAAGCGTCGTCTTTCTTGATTTCAATAGAACCAAATCTATTTTCATAATGTAATTCTCTTGTCCAATCTTATGGGTCATATATCAAATTCACTTTTTATTACATCATTTGATATCCAAGTACAATCATGCTTCTTGCTAAGATTGGATTAAAATATCAATACCTCTGATAAAAACAAAGAAATATAAATTGTTAAAGGTCCACCATTATATATTATACAAGCTCAAGACAAAGGAGATTTACTCACATGATCATAATAGAATCAAAGCTTAATTACAAATACATTAGAAATATAAAAGAACATAATTAAAGGGAAAAGCTAAATATTATCGAAATAGAAATTTTCTAAGAGAATTAGAAAAACAAAAGCAAGAGTAACACGTGTTTTTGAGTAGGAATGTCAATCAAACAAAGTATTTTCACCCCTTTATATAGCCCTAGGTGCCTTTATGGACTTTAATTACAGGAAACCATAAGAATTTCACAGAAGAAAAATGATTCAGTAGCAGAAGTTAAGAAGATTATGGCTGTAATGGCCATTATGACCATGCGGTAAACTCTATTGCATTGATGTGGCAAATCTTCACTTTTTCTTGTCCATTCATTAAGGCCGTAATGGTCATTACAATATGTTGAGGTAAAATCCCAAATCAAGTGTTTTGAGGATAAACAAACAGTTAATTAATCACTAATCATGATTCTGATTATGTTGCTATTTAACTTGTGTTTGATTAGTTTACTAGATTGATTAGTTTATAAAGAATATTGTGGTTTATAAAGGAATATTTTGGTGTTTACAAAATAACGTTCTTGTTATTCCTTTTTAATGACTAAATTGAAACAAATCATTCTCCATACTTCAAACCTTAAGTTAAAGAATATCAAGATTACTTAAATCCATAATCAAGCCCAAAACTCAAGTTGAAGGGTCAAAGAAGACAAATAGCATTCATATTGATTACTAGATTGATCTCCGGACTGATGATCTATGACCAAGGACAACAAAGACAATGGTACATTGTTGCTTCACTTTTTGCATAATGCTCATCATGCTTTTGGGGCATAGGGCTGACACTTCACAACAATTTAATCATTCATCCAAATTTTCCATATAACACATAACCAAGAACGTTTTAGTTTTGTAGAAAAACATTATGGATCAAATAACACGTATCTATTAAAGTTCAATATGGGAGAAACATCTAGGAGAAGACAACTTCAAGAGTTTTCATGGTACCCATTCCATACTTAAACATATCGAGACAAAATCCCAAATTGATGTTTTTGATGATGATTAAACAAAGGTTAATTAAGGCTTCTAATTATGATTCTAAGTGTTTTGGTATTTAATATTTGTTTTTGAGTGTGCTAATCAAAGATAGGTACCAAGCATTACAAAACAAATCATATCAAAATGAAGCAAACTAATTCAGAGAAATGAAGAAATTTTTTGACATAATATTGGAAAACAAAGAACGTTCTCCACCATTCCAAAACATCAAGAATGATTTTATTCTTAAAGAAATTATTAGCTCCATTAATTACAAACTGTTACAGAATATATCCATATATATACGAAGATCATTTCAGTATAAGAATCACTCAGAATATATCCATATATATACGAAGTTATGCTTCATAATTCTTAAAGCAAGATCATTCTCCATGTTGAGCAAGTTTCAAGTACAAAGCTGAAAGATTGTACAGGATACCTCAGCTGTAATTTTAATAGCATGGATCACATCAAACAACTGTCAAGCGGAGATCGTTCTTGGTTTACAAGAACATTCCTGCTTTAAGCAAGAACATTATTGCTTTATGGCCGATCTTATCCACTTATTGACACATGACAACTGGACCATTCTCAACATTCAAATGAAATATCATTAGCCTTCTTGAAGTCAATAAAATAAGCTTCAAGGTGAAGAACATATGATAGCTTCAAGTGCAAATAAATACACCACTCATACAATCTTATTTGAATACTCTTGAGCTTCTCAATGATTCTTAAGTTTCAGTTATGTTCTTAAATTAATATTAGAATTAGTTTTACCAAGTTCTGAATCTTAGAATCTATTCTCAAACACAAGTTGAGCATACTCAAATTCTACCTATCTCTATATCGTCACTTTGTAACTCAAGACTATATTGTTGAAATAGTTTGAGTAGTTTGTAAAAAGCCTTTTATGTATAAAAAGTAATGTGTAAAAAATTATTTCTAAAAGAGTGAAAGGTAAATTGTGGAAATCATTTATAGGTTAAAAGGTAATACTTTGTAATAAATCAAGATTGTTATGTAAATTTTGTGTGAAAACCAAAAATGATCTTGCTTTGAACACTTAGTAGAAAATCTCATGATTGTGAGGACTAGTCGTAACCCGTGTTGGATGAACCAAGATATACCTATGTGTGATATGTTTCCCCTATCGCTATTTACTTTTTATCTTATAATTATATTTTATATAGATAAGTTAAAATTGTGTGTTTTCACTAACCAATAACTTTTTTCGTTTATAACCAAGATCAATCTTGAGTTATATATTTTGAGTTTTAACGTGAATTTAAAAAAAGGATAATTACAATTCAAACCCCTTTCCTTGTAATTTAAAAGGATTAGCACTTAAAAAGTGCTAGAGTAAAAGATTTAGGAAGAAAATGTCAAAAGTCAAGTACATTGCCAAATGAGGGTTATCAAACAAACCACCTTACTTTGATGGCTAAAGTGACACTCTAAACCCTAAACCCCAAAATAATAAATATAATAATTTATATCGTATTACTATAAAATTTACAACATATAAATAAAAACTCTTTCAAATAAAAAGAAAACTTTTAAGAGTTACTTAAGATATAACATTTCTCAAAGTACAAATGGAACACTTTAAATTATTTTTCTTTTATACAAGAGTGCAATTTTCATAATTTCGATTTAACTATAATTTCTTAATTTAATTCTCTAAAACTTACTAGTACTTATGAAAGGTTTTCATACGGGAAGTTATTTCTAATTAATTAAGTAAAATACAATTTATGACTCTCCTTATCGGTATCACCTATTAGAGTGAAGCTTCTCCCAAACTTGAACTTCAACACCCATTAACCTTTAATAAATCTGATTTTGCAAATGCAGGTCCAAACCAATCAACCACAAACAACGATGGAGGTGAGTTTTGAAATCATTTTGATAGTATAATATAAATAAGAAAAATGCGTAAACAATCATAATAGATCCTATCATGACAAATCATGATATATCAAAGTACTTAGGAAAAATAATATCATATTATAATGACAAAATCGATCAAGTAAAATCAATATATCATCACATCATCCAAGGGAAATTATTATCAATTTTGAAACACATTAATCACAACGAAACAATCACACACACAAAATGCAATATTATGCATGAGTTTAGACTCTACTTCACAATTTGGTATCACTCTAACTCTGAAGTACTTGATTATGAGTCTTGATACTATGCCACTATCTCGATGGATGGACAATTCAAATTGGCCTTGTCCTCATAGATCCCTGAATTCAACCTGAGACACATATACGCGACAATCGAGGTAAACGTGTGTTGCATGATAGCTCCCGACATTTGTAGTGGTACCTCCAAGTTACCTAGGAATTCCCCACACGAATACCTCCAAGGTCTAATAATATTGCCTTAAGGCTCAACAGAAGACCGCCACAATCAAGCTCAATTCTATTGTACTTATATGATAACAAAATAATCTCCACTTATATGACTCTCTTAAGAGCATTATCTTTAGCACAAGTTGGAATAATCATTATTTCATCAACTATGGAGTTACTTCAAAATCCTCATAACAAATTTATATCATTATCATCAAATAAACTTATAATACACAATGCATCCGTATTTTGTTTTCACCTCACAAAACTCATATAATCAAACATATGCACCAAAGTCATTCTACATCAAATATCACAATAATATCAAATATCATACATTTAATAAAATTAAATCAAAGATCACAATAATATCAAATACCACACATTCAACAAAGTTAAATAAAATATCACAATAATATCAAATACCACACATTCAACATTCAACAAAGTTCTATATTTTAATCTCACAATTTTCATTTTTGCACATTAATTAATTTATCACTCAAAGGGCAACTGTTGTACGTATCGATCCCCTGATGAATAATTGAGAAATACAATTTTCCTGTTTATCTCACAATATATTATACTCATGAATTTTAACGCAATTTCACCTCTTATCTTATTTTGACGCTTTCTCAAACACATAAATCAATGAGATTTTTCAACAACAATTACAAATGGACAACGTACAACGAACGAATCTGAATAAATGACAAGATCACAAAATTGGCGGGGCAAGATCAAAAAATTAGCGGGACACGATAGATAATTTACATGGAGTATAAAAATCAATGTTAAATAATTAATAATAATTTTTGGAGCAAGAATAGAGCCAAAACGACGAGTAAAAAAACGACCGAGAAGGTCTCACCGCCTCGTCGGAGTGCCGAAAGGGTTCGACGTCAACTTCACCAAGAAACACAATGAGTAGTGTTTCTTAAAGGTTTTGATAAGGAGGATACAAAATATTGTTTGTTTTTTGAAACTAAGGCCTCAAAGCTTAAATCACAAGGGCAACTGCCATAAAACCCAAATTATGACCAAAGATTGAGGTCTAAATGGTCCAAAAAGTTGTGTGATGCTTGCAAATATCAAATATCAAGACGTAAAATCAATTGTTGAAGAAGCTTAATTTAGTCAAAGTGATCGGATGCTATTCGATGGCTAAAGGGATGTTTGGTGATGCAAAAGACATGGATTTAATGAGACATATTATATGGACTTGGTCAAAGCAATTTCATGTAGTAGGGACTAATTAGTAGGTAGATTAACTTGTATTTGAAAGAAAAAGTGTGAACTTGGGACTAGGAAACCAATTACTGGGAATAAGGTGTCGTTTCTATAAGGAAAAGAAAATGGAAACTAAAGGGACGAAGCAATGTTAGCCCAAAATAAAGCAGCGCGCAACATTAGATACTGGGGTGTGCATAATATTATGGTGTGAAACCTTTTTTTCTTTCTATTTCTCAAGTCTTAAATAGAATCCTAATTAATTTATTTTACTTCACCATAGTGTAAATCTTATTTCCTATTCTTACTAAAATACTTTAATTTTTTTTGAAAATAATAAATAAATATTTACAATTTATATTAACCACTCAATTAAATATGAATAAAGAATTTCTCACAATGGCAAACACACATAAAAAGAAAATTAATCACAATATCTATCGAAATATATTCTAAAATACTTTTAATATCAAATTAATTATTCAAATAATATTTTAATTAAGTAGATAGTCTGTTATAAAATTTGGGGTGTTATAACTCAGATTACTAGTTTTAGAAAAGAAAAATGCATTTGTTTCTAAAATCACAAGACACATCTATGTGGTGCATCATTATAGATGGATATTTTATACCAAGAGTAGATCAAACCGATTCAACATTTGCTGAAATAAAAGAAGCAGCTTGGATAGTAGAAGACAAATCTAAGGTACTTCTAAATTCAAAAGCTCAATTATTCTTATCATGTGCTTTAAGCAGGGAAGAAAGTGAAAGAGTATATGAATGCAATATGAAAAAAAAAAAAAAAGGTATGGGACACATTATAACATCATCATGAAGGAACAAGCCATGTCAAGGAGACAAGAATATACATTGGCATACGAAAGTTCAAATTATTTGAAATCAATGAAGGATAAACTATGAATGAAATGTACTCAAGATTCATAACCATTGTGAATGAAATGCGTTCTCTTTGTACAAGACAGGGTGAGAAAGATCATGAGATAACAACTATAAGCCAAGCCAAGAATCGTGAGATACTAGGTTATGAAGAGTTTATTGGAACTCTAAAAGCACATGAAATACTACTACAAGAGGATAAACTAGTAAAGAAAGGCAAAGTAATAGCCTTGAAGGCATATCAAAATTCACAAAGCATATCTCCACAATCAAATGAGAAAAGTGAATTAGAAGATATCCAAGAAGATGTTGATGAAGAGATTGTTTTCCACACAAAAAAGATAAAGAAAATGATGAGGAGAAGGGTTAAAATCAAAAAGAGATTTTTTGATAAAAAGAAAAACTTCAAAATTGAAGTAAACAAGAGTCAAATCACTTGTTTTGGATGTAATAAACAAGGACATTATAAAACTGAATGTCCCTTGAACCAAAGAGAACCAATTTTTTTTTTCAAGAAGTCAATGATGGTGACCTAGGATGATTCTGATGTATAAAAAATAGAGGAACCTGAAGAAGCCAACTTATGTTTGACAGAGAACTCTGAAGATAAGGAGGTAATAAATTATGAACCATGTCCTTTATGAGAACAAGTTGAAAAAGATTTTGATAGCTTACTTAATGATTCAAACCTACTTGTTCAAAAATGCAACTCTTTAAAAGATCAAGTTTTCAAAGAAAAAATACGTTCAGGTTATGATTGATGAACTGAAAAGCATCATTCATTACATGCAGGAATCTCATTCTAAGGAAACTGAAAACCAAGAATGTGCTATAATTCAAAGGAAAAACATTCTTTTTAAAACAGAAAATGGCAAACTCTGGTGAGATTTTATTTTCTGCTTCTAGAAAGAAAAATGTCTATGTTTTATACATTGAATAATTACCAGTCGAATCATGCTTCATGTACATTAACAAAGACAAGTGGATATGGCAAGAGAGAGCTGGACATGTGAGTATGAAAACCATTTCAAATTTATCAAAATTAGATTTTGTTAGAAGACTTCCCGAAATAAAATTCGATAAGGATAAAGTATGTGAAGCTTGTGCAAAAGGAAAACAAGTTAATAGTTTTCATTCAAAAGAGTTTATAACAACTAAAAAACATCTTGAACTACTTCACATTGATCTTTTTGGTCCTATCAAAACCATTAGCCTAGGAGGTTTGAAATATGGGTTTGTTATTGTTGATGATATTTCTCGATACACGAGGGTATTACTTTTAAAACAAAAAGATGATGCATTTGATGCTTTTAAAACATTGTGTAAAAAAGTTCAAAATGAAAAAGAACTCATCATAATCTATGTAAGAAGTGATCATGGAGGGGAATTCATAAATGCATCTTTTGAAATATTTTTTTTGATGAACTTGACATCTCTCATAATCTATCTTATGCAAGAACTCCTCAACAAAATGAAGTTTTTGAACGAAAAAAATAGAACATTACAAGAGATGCTAAGAACAATCTTGGAAGAGTATTTCTGGGCTGAAGCTATCAATACTTCATGTTGCGTTTTGAATCGTGTTTCTATAAGGAAAATTATAAACAAAACACCCTATGAAATCTTGATAAATAGGAAGCCAAATATTTCATATTTTCACACATTTGGATGCTACTGTTACATCTTAAATAACAAAGATAACTTAGGAAAATAGATGCAAAATTAGACAAAGCTATCTTTTTAGGATATTCAACAGACTCCAAAGGATATCACATTTTTAATTTGAAAACTAAAACTTTTGAAATAAGTATGCATGTCTTATTTGATGAGTTTAATGACCTTGATTTAAGAAGGAAAAAAAAAGGATGATCGGGAGGAAGAACAATTTGGACAGTCACAACAAATTGTCAATCTGGGGAACAATCTGATGGGATTAGAACAAGAATGTCATTTAAAGATGATGCCAATAGCAACATGGCATTCCTAAATGGTCATTTAAATGGACATGTTTATGTTCGTTAACCCCTTGGTTTTGAAGATCAAAAGAAGCTGAATGATGTTTTAAACTTACTAAAGCTTCATATGGATTAAGCATCTAGAGCATGGGATGAAAGATTAAGCTTTTTTTTGTTTATTTTTTATCAAAAATGGTTTTTCTCGAGGAAATATTGACACACACATTTCAAAAAAACAAATAAAAATGATTTGCTTATTGTTGAAGTGTATGTTGATCATATTATCTTTGGATCAACTAATGAAAAAATATGGGGGGATTTTTCAAAGCTCATGCAAAGTGAATTTGAGATGAGTATGATTGGAGAATTGATGTATTTTCTTGGATTGTAAATTAAGCAACACAAAGATGGAATTTTCATTGGTAAAGAAAAATACATTAAGGATCTTTTAAGGAAATATAAAATGAAGCCAAAGTTATGATTACTCCCATGCATCCATCCTCTTCATTAGACAAAGATGAAAATGAAAAATCAATTTACGAAAAAGAATACAAGGGAATGATTGGTTCTTTAATTAACTGCAAGCAAATTTGATATTGTTTTTTCTGTAGGATTATGTACTAGACTTCAATTCTCAAGAAAAGAATCTCATTTAACAGCTATAAAAAAAATCTTTCATTATCTTGTTGGTACTACTGATCTTGGTCTTTGGTATAACAAAGGTTCTCATTTTGATTTTGTAGCTTATTGTGATGTTGATTATGCGGAAACAAGATCGAAAGAAAAGGCACATGTGGTGCATGTCAGTTCCTAGGAGAAGTACTAATATGGTGGTCATGTAGAAAGCAAAACTCAATTGCTTTATCAACCATTGAAGTTGAATATATCTCAGCAGCAAATTGTTGCTCCCAAGTTTTATGAATAAAAAATCAACTTGAAGACTTTTCGGTAAGTTATTCTCATATTCCAATATACTATGATAATACTAGTGCCATTAATCTAAATAAAAATTCTATTCAGCATTCTAGATCCAAACATATTGAAATAAAGCATCACTTTATTAGGGATCATGTGAATAAAAAGAAAATTGAATTAATCTTTGTTGATACAAAGAATCAGTTAATCGACATATTTACAAAGTCTCTTGTTGAAGAAAAATTTAATTCAATCAATAAAAGATTAAAAATTATAAAAAAAATCCCACTCATAATTGTTAAAAACTGAAACCAGAACATTCTGGCTATAACAGAGAACGTTCTTCGTTCTAGTCTGTTTCAACAAACAACTCAAGAACACTCTTTATGTCTTCATCGTGAAGAAAAAAAAAACACCGTTTAAACCTGTATCGTCTGCCACTCATCTTCCTTCCCAATAACGTCTCCCCAATCAATCACATCGCACAGGTGACACTCTCTCCTATCACAAACCAACTTCAAAAGCTCAAAATCGTTCAACTTTCTTCACTAAACAACAACTTCCTTCATCCTCGCCTCTCATTATCTCAAAAATGGCTCGTACCAAGGGAGCAACGCGCAAGAATTCTCAGTCAAGAACAACATCACCATCTTCTTCACCATCTCCAACTCGTTCACCCTCACCACGACAGAAATCAAGAACATCATGTATTACTTGAATAGAGATTGATTAAAAGAACATTATGGTTTATAAAGGAACATTCTGGTTTTTATAAAATAACATTCAGGTTATTCATTTTTAAAGACATAATTAAAATAGATAATTCTCCATAGTCAAATCCTTAAGTTAAAGAAAATCAAGACTAATTAAATCAATAATCAAACCCATAACTTAAGTTGAATGCCTAAAGAAGCAAAACACCCTATAGATCGATAACCAGATTGATCTCCAAACTAATGAGGTTTGATCAAGGACAATGGTACACTATTGTTTCACTTTTTGCAGAAAACGCAACATGCTTCTTAGACAAATATTATATTAGTTTAATTTTTCTTCTTGAACATATCCTCCTACTTCATCTAAACCCTTGTGGTCTTTTCTTGTATAGTCTACAGACCCATCTTTAGGTACCATAAACCTAATCAGAATCTTGAAAAACACCTTGTATTTAGGTTTTAAGTGAACCTACATGGAATTGACTTTAGGATATTGAAATAGCTCTTTGTTGATTTTAAAGGAGCCAACCCTTGACTCATAACCATCTCAATAATCATGCCATCATACGAACATTGGACCTCATTTGTTCTATTATCAGGTTTGGAAGATTTGTCTTGATTCTTTGGGAAATGTTCCACATCATACCCTTGTGATCTTTACTTGTATAGTCTACAAACCCATATTTAGGTACCACACACCCAATCAAAGTCTTGAAAAACACCATGTATTTAGGTTTTAATTGAACCTACTTGGAATTGACATTAGGATCTTCAAATAGCTCCTTGGTGATTTTGAAGGACCCAACCTTTGACTCATAACCATCTCAATAATCATGTCATCATGCAAAATTTTTATAATGGCAGCTAGTGATTGTTAAGTGATTTTGATAGGAAACCCTAACATCATACTTGAAACTTCTTCATCCTTTTTAGCATTAGCGAATCTCCAGAATATCATACCCAAAAGGTCCAAAGCAACAACTTGATATAGGTTAAAGTATTTAGATCAATTATCACCAACAAAATCTTTAATAAATTTGAACCTATTCTCAACGAGGCTTACAAATTTGACTTCGAGTGCATTGAGGATATCTAGTTGATCAAGATTGCAAGTCATTTTGGGAACATAAGACATATTACCAAATGTAGATTGAGCTTGAAGCCATTTTAATGAATGAGAGATTACGAGAGTTTTAAAGGTTTAAAAGATAGAGCAAAAGTGTGGGGGAATACTTGATAGTGGTGAGTTAAGGTGATTTTTGTGGTTTAAAAAAAAGTTTGAGTTTCTTAAGAAATTACTAACATGCATGGGTTAACAACACGAACCATACATGTTATACTACATATTTTGTTCCCAAACATTACTTAAAAATATTTATTTCTTAGAAAATTTACAACAAAATTTTGTTTTTGTTTTAAGTAAGAACACTTAAACTATTATTCAATTAAACCAACAACTGAGGCAACTTCCACAAAGATGCATATGTCATGCCATGATGATATATTAACAAAAATGAATATTCCCACACAACCCACTAAATCAAAAATATTTATTTCAATCCATTTAACCAACGATCTAACTGTAATTTGTGTAGAGAATAACCCTTACCTTGGCTGCTTTTCTTCTTAGCACAAAGCTCTACGTCCCACGAAGTTGTTTGCGAGAAAATGGATTTCCAGGCTTTCAAGGTCTTCTCCCTAACGTTGGAGATGGAAGAACACCAAAATGAAAAGAAAGAAAGATGATGGGAATTGCCTCACCTTTTTGATGCACAGAAATAAGGAGAAGAAGACGGTAGAAATTATTCTAGTGGACTTAGAACTATTTGGTGAACAAGATAATGATTTTGGAGGTGTGAAGGTAATGGTGGTTGGAGTTTCAGTATTTTTTTCTGTTTACAAAATCTTGTCTCTATGGGTTTGTAAGTTAAGGTTTTGTTTTTTCTACTTATTAGTACTAAGCATAAAAATTGTGGACTTTGGAAAAGTTTAAAATGGAGAATGAAGAATAAAAGGGTCGATAATATCAATTTTTTGTTAATCTTAATCACAAAAATTGAAAACAAGTGAATTAAATTGCTAAAGCAGCGTGTGGGGAACATAATATATATAGTCACACAAGAAGGGTAAGGGAGAGAGAGAGCATTAGGTAGGAGTTCAGAGGGAAGAATTCCTGCTTCATTTATTTGGTTAAACCATTTAAGACATAATTTTTTGCTTAGAAAAATAAATATCAAGTCTTTTGGATTCTCAATTGATTAAATAATTCTTACTAAAACTTTTATCAACTACAATAAGTCGATCAAGTCAAATAATTATCTCACATAAATTAATACTAAAGGAATTATTTATGGGTCCTAATTACGTGAAATAATAAATTTATAGGGTGTAACAATATTTACCCCCTTTAAAATTGTTTCGTCCTCGAAACTAGTTAGTCATAAATAGGTCGGTAAAAATGAACGAGTGTGTTGCCCCATAATCAAATATCACATACGACAATTTTCCAGCAATTAAACATTCATCATGAATAAGTTTTAAGGAAGATAATGCTTCTTCTTCTCCACTGATATGATAAACACGTCCTCAAGTAGTAGGGCGTGCAACATCCTTGTTGTTGACAACATTCTTGTTGTCGGCATTATCCTTGTCTCAACAATCCTTTGCAAGATGGTATGGTTTCTAAGGAGCATAACATTTTTCCATAACATGGTATTATTGTTGATTGATTTGGATTAGTTTGATTTGATTTTATTTGAAGCATGCAATGATGGATTGATATCATGATTTGAATTATTCAGAATTTATATTCTAAGGATTTGAATTGACTTCAATTGGAAACATGCAATACTTAATTGGTCTCTACATTAATGATATTATTAATTACATTAATTAAATTTATAATGATTATTAATATGTCTTAATGACTTAACTTTTGTGTTATGATATAATTTTTTGTAATAAAAATAATGCTTTAAAGCTCTAACCTATATAAAATTTTAGAATATCCATAATAGAAGAGAAAAGTAATACAATAAAAAGTTGTATTAGTGGATTTTGACTAAGAAAATACTTGGTTATTAACTGACCCATTGACCCACCTCTCTTTGCTGGGAACCCCGAGCTCTAGCTCATGACTTACTAAGTGACTTGAACATACTGTATAATCGTGAATAAAATAATTCCTTACAACCCTAAGGTTACAATTAGATCATAGTATTGTACTAATTATATAATTTATAGGAAGTGTTATGGCTCATCACACAAACTAATTAGTCCCCTTAGGAGGAATAGACATGACTGAGGCAATCCAAACCATGAATGTTATCGACAGAGCAATAATTGAACAACCTGCAATCCATGCTCAATGTAATATGCATAGGAACTAGAGGGAGGAAACAATTGTTGCGACGAGAGGCTTGAATGAATTACATAGACAAGATTCGCCAAAATTTAAAGAGGAGCATGACCTTGACAAGGTTGATGTCTTGCTGCAGGAAATCAAGAATATCTTCTAGATCCTCCACTACCCAAGTGACATATAGGAAGAGTATGTCGCCTATTTTCTGATCGATGAAGCTGAATACTATTGGCGAGGGGCGAGACATATGATGGAAGGAAACCACCAAGAGCTTACATGAGAATTTTTCAAGAGAAAGTTCTTGGAAACATACTTTTTGAAGAGTACTAGGGCTGAAAGTAAGGCCCAATTCCTAAAATTGTATCAGGGAAGTCTCACAATGTCCAAGTATGCAGCAAAGTTTGAGTCTCTAGCAAAACATTTATGCTACTTTCGTAATCAAATAGATGAAGAGTTCAAGGGTGAGACGTTTGAAAACGGGTTCATGTATGAGATTAAGGAGTCTGTTGGACCCCTAGAGACATGTCAATATTAGGTGCTGGTGGAGAAATACAAAAAGAAGGAGTTCATGAAATGGAGTCGCATGAACATAGGTGTTATTGGTGGACCAACGAGACCTCAAGTATAAATCAAATACAACCTTATCATTTAATTATGGGGTTTTGTATCTAAGTATTACTTTTGAACATGGGAATGGTGACCAACAAAATAAAGGCAAATATGTTCAACAACAAAAGTTGTATGCTCGCCCACAAGGGATTGCCAAAGATTGATCGAGACAGTAGAACCAAACATGTAACATTTGGTGCTTTCAGTGTGGAAAGGATGGACAAAAGATAAATGAGTATCTTGGAAGAACCATAGTATGTTATGCCTGTCAGAAACTAGGCCCTCTTGCAAAATATTGTTGAGAGAAGGATTATGTTGACAATAAGGATCTAGTCAACATCAAAGATGTTGCACGCCCTACTACTCGAAGACGTGTTTATCATATTAGTCAATAGGGTGTGCAACATCCTTATTATTGGAAATATCATTCTCCCAACAATCCTATGAAAGATGGTCTGGTTTCTAGGGAGCATAATAAACTCTGGTTCTTTCTAGACACTAAGTTATTCCATCATTTCCACAATGAAAACATGGAATGGTACATGTTTGGTTCTGACTTGGATTTTAAGGCCTTTATCTCCCCTATTTTGGGGTTCAGGTGAATCTATGGCATTCCTTTGTGGGTGGGCATACAACTTTTGCTGTTGAAGTTGTCTACCTTTATTTTGTTGGTCACCATCACCCTGTTCAAAAGTAATAATGACATTACCTTTAAATCATGAGTCTTTTAGTAGTCATGATTTAAAGAAAATTTAATACGATTATTACCATTTCAACTAATTACCTAAATGAGTAAGAGGAATTGATCATCCTAGTAACTTATTGTTATTTATTTTACCCGTTAAAAAGCCTGTCAACTTTTATTTTACGTGAAATAAGTTATAGTATGTGTGTGCTATTAACAATGTTAAATGTATTAAATTTCATTCATGTTTTAATTTCATAAACAAATGTTAATCATTTTATTTATTATTATTATTGTTATTATTATTATTATTATTATTAAAATTGTGATTGTTATTATTATTATTATTATACATCATTACCAATGAATTCTGCATATTAGTATCGCATTGTCAAATTCTATTGTATAATAAAAAAACAATTAAATTAATTTCTTTATAAAAATGACTTTTTTATAAAACAATTAGGAGGATCTATGCTATGCCTCTTGTTTTATTTTTTGAATTTTAATTTATTTTTATAAACATAAAATTCTAAACTTGTTCTATTTTAATAAAAGATAATATCAATTTTGTATCTTTTATTTTTCTTTCTATGTTCATTTGTTTTCTTTAATTAGTTCATATATTTAACAAGTAATGTTTATACAGCTCAAAGTTTTATATTTTAGTCAAATTTTGTTGTTAATCAAGGAATATTTGTGATGCTAATGGGAACTCAAAAGAATTTTAAATGATTTTTTAAGTAATGTTTTAATACGTGTATGCAAATTGTCTATTTTTTTTTTCTCTTAGTTTCGAGGATGAAACTATTTTAAGGGGGGTAAGTATTATCACATTCCAATATTTTCATATATATTATTATATATATGTATTTTTATTAATTACCATAATTTATTAATTATTTAATTAATAAATTTTTCTATGTGCAAATAAATTAAATTATATTCTATCACCCTATATTTTACCTGAATAATTATAACTTTCGTTCTTATTTAACTTTTTTGGCGTGACAACTACATGAGAATCATTTATAGCAGATTTATTTCTTAAATAGATTATTGCGTATTATGACATCCTCAAAATTTTTTATTTAAGCAATTAAAACCTATGATTTAATTATTAATATTTTTATTTGCGACCGGTAGTGATAAATTCTCTATTAACTTTAAAAGATATAAATTACATATTATATTGTCTTATAATAAATTAAATTAATCTATATATGTAAATTTTATTTTTGTTTTCAGTTAACTTTTTATGTGTTAGACTTAGCATTAATCTCGATGTAAATTCCTCTTTGTTTTATGTAGTTTTTTAAATATATTTAAATGGCTACTAATAGTTTAGTGGTAGTTCATACATAGATGTCTAGCAAGTTTAGTTCATACATATGCGTATTAATATGTTACGGTTTTAGTCGATCAAAATATATATATATATATATATATATATATATATATATATATTTTGAATTTTATTAATTAATTATAATTAACTTATATACATACATACACGTAATTTATATTGACTTTGTAATAGTCAATATAAATGGATTGATAGTATAATTTTGAAATTAAACGTACTTCAATTTTAAAGATAGAAATCAATTGTAATATTACAGTGTAAATAGCTTTTGAAATCTTTTTATATTGGCTAAATACCACCCGTGGTCCCTTAACTTAATTTCAATTAAAATTTTAGTCTTTTATTTTTTTTTTTCGATTTGGTCCTTTATTTTAATTTTAAGTGATAATTTGATCTTTTATGTTTTAAATGTCAACAATGTTATCCTTATTTTTTGCAAAATTTCAAAAAATTTATCAAAAATTTCAAACAAAACCCATAAAATTAATTATCATCCTTAATATAATGCAATTTCATCAAATTCATAACTTAAATATTTAAATAAACTCATAATTTTATCTCTAACAATATCAAATAAAGAATGACAAATATGAGATTATTTGAAGATTTAAGCTACAAATTTGATGAAGTTTATTTTATACTAAAGAATATAACTAAATTTATGGGTTATGTTTGAAAATTTTGATGATGTTTTGAATTTTTGTAAAAAAAAGGATAACATTGTTAATATTTTAAAACATAAAAGATCAAATTGTCGCTTAAAATTAAAATAAAGGACCAAATCGGGAAGAAAAAAAAAGATAAAGGACTAAAACGTTAACTGAAATTAAGTTAAGGGACCACATGTGGTATTTAGCCTCCTATATTTTAACAATCTCATGACTCCTTCCTATGTTCATACATTTCCCTTGGGCCCTCTTGCTCTCACACCCATTCATCACTCATACACTCCCCAAATAATTTTCTAAGTTTATTAGGTAAATCCCAATATCTCTCACTCCGTGTTGAATTCATCCTTGCACGGTGAGCTATTACTCGTGGGACTTTAGAGGTTCTAAGCAAGAAAGTACCTATGGTAATGACTTTTTCACATGCAAAGTTAGGATATATATTAAATTAGTGGTTTGTAAGATATTGATATGATGTCTTGATGTCTTATCACATGCATCTTTGGGGATGTCTTTTGTGGCTGATTAACTTTCCCCATTGGTATGTGCGACTTTTGTGTAGACGTCATATACCATAATGATTGGTTATATCCGAATAATATACTTTTAGGAGCATGCATAACATTGCAAGACGATATTGGTGTTGATGTGTCTAGAAAGAGATCATTGATCTTATGGAATGAGAACATTGATGTTGATGACTTATATTTGGAGTTTATAGTTAGACAAAGATTAAGTTTGATCTTAAATGTTTAGAAATAATATTTGCATGCACATCCCATTATTATTAGAATTATAATCAAATTTTGAAAATTTTCATTTTATTGAGGTTGAGATGGATTATTAATATATGTCTATATATATATATATATATAAAAGTATTTAATTAATTTATTTTTTGAATTGTAAATAGAATTATGAATGAATAAGGAGGACTTCTAAAAAAAAGAATATCAATACAATGCTTTATTAAAAATTGTTTTATGAAATATAAGACATCGCATTTTTAATTGAATGTTAGCTAACCTATGACTGTGCTTTTATGAAAAACGTTATAATAGCACACATCTATAATAGCATTTTTGCTATAAAAGCACTATTAAATATCACATATGACAATGTTTTTTTATGAAAAAGCGTTATAACAACATCCACCTATAACAACGCTTTTGCTGAAAAAACACTATTAAATACCATCTACAACAACGCTTATGTAGAAAAACTCTATTAAATACCATTTGTAATAGCTCTTTTTATATTTTAAAAACGCTATTGTATCTTTTAACAACGCTACATGCTATAACGTCTAAAAGTAATGTTAAATGCATCAAAAAACCAATGTTAAAGCCTTTTATGGTGTAGTGATTGTGATGTTATGAATTTGTGATGGATATATTGATGTCACACGACCCATAGTTGATGTAATTGTAATGAATATGATTGATGTGAAGGTTGAGGCTTGTAGAGGAGCATAATAGGCTAGCGAGGAGAGAAAATAGATGTTTGAGGTCTTTAACGTGAAGATTATATTGTCATCATATAAGTGTGGTATGACAAGCCTAGTGATGTTAGAGGAGTACAATTGAATGACTTTGATTGTGGAGATATGGAGATATGTTGAGCCTTACAACAAGATTATTAAACCTTTGAGGTATTCGATTGGGAAATTCTTAGGTGACGTGGAGGTAGCCCGCTAAATGTTGAGAGTTATCATGCAACACATGTTTAACTCGACTGACACATATATGTGCCTCAAGTTGAGTTGAGGGGATCTACGATGACATGACAAATTTGATTTTTTTTCGCTTACTTGCATGGTGACATAGTATCAAGCCTGCTGTCGCGGACTAAAATTTCGAGTTTTCCTCGAATTCAATGGAGTCGCCACCAAAATTTATTTTAAAATAGGGAAAATATTGGGAAACCCTTAAAAATATAAAAATAAAAATGGTCTTTGAAACCAGATTTTGAGTTCGGGAGTCAATTATGCGTAGGGAATGTATTAGCACCCTACGACATCCGCTAAAAAAAGATTACCTATAATCAATTGTGCAAAATTATATCAACTTAACTATATTTATTTCTCTTTATTATTAAATAAGGATATAAAATTATTTTTTATAAATATGATTTTTTTGAGATAAAAGTGTGTCTAAAAGAGTAAAAAAGAAGTTTTTATTATTGTGCTTAACTAGAATGTGATCTTGCTCCTACGTATCTCCCGGTGCGATGGAGAAATCAAAGCTACGTAGTTCTTGGTAGAAAATGTGAATGTGTCGATCGCTTTTAAATAAATTGTATTTGGTTATTTAAAAAAAATTAATTTTGACAAACATAAAAAAAAAAAAAAAAAACTTGTTTGATTTGAATAATTGTTTTTAAAATATGAGTTTTAAGACGATCGAGTTGTACAACTCGTGTCTCAAGACTCAAGAAGTAAAAAGATGTCACATCTAATTTAACCTTCTTAAGAATATTTTATTATTTTTTAAAATAGAGGTTCAAGACCACTAAGTAGTACAACTTGTGCCTTACCAACTCAAATAAAGTGTCACATCTAAATAATCAATTTTTATTTTTTTTTTAAAAAATGATTTTAAATTATCATATTTATGAAAATGAATTTTAGAACCATCAAGTTGTACAGCTTGTGTCCTGACAACTAATAAGTTAAAAGACAATACATCCAATTAGTTTTTAATAGAAAAATTTCTCTATATATTTAGCAGATTTAATATTTATTATAAAATTAATTAAATTTAATATATAAAATAAGATTTATTTGAAAATAATAAAAATGAATGAAGGTTAAAAATATAAAGCTTATAAATGAATGAATGACCTTAAAATCCAAAAAAATGAATTTTATAAGTAATCATAAAAAAATCAACAGAGAAATAATAAATATATATTAGGAGATGAAGGGAAATAGGAGAAGAGAAAAAGAAGGGACCAAAAGGTTTGTTTGTATTCTTAGTTTGTTCTTCCTTACATTAAGACAACAAATTTCATTTTTCATTACTACTTCATTTCATATATTAAAGAATACAACTACCAAAATGAAAACAATACCATAAACTTTCTTCGTTTTCCTTTGATTACTCCGCCTATTTCCTTCTGCTTTTTGTTTTTTTTAATTATTTTTACGTTTTTTTTCTTCCTCCTCTATTTCTTGATTTTTTCATCAATTTATAGGTAAACCCGTGAATGTTTTTGTTTATTAGATAAACTCGAGCTCTAGATCTTGTATTATTTCGCACTAATTTTAGCTGGATTTGACATTGTTTTTGCAACAAATCTTAATTAATGTACTATTAGGGAAATAAATTGTGCAAGGCAGACTATCAACCACGAAGTCCCCATGATAAAACAGTCTAGATTCACTGTATCAGAGTTCCACTGCACCGTAGAAAACCGTTCTAGAATTACACCCTCAATATGACACTTAAAGTCACTCTTAATATGAAAGTTAAAGTCACTCTCAATATGACGATTAAAGTCATTCGTAATATGGTACTACGACCACTTATAACTACGGCATAACGACCGCTCTAAAAACAAATGGATTACGGCATTACAACCGCTCTAGAAAACAAAGGGATTGCGATATAACGACCGCTCAAAAAACGAAGGAACTGTGGCATAACAACCGCTCTAAAATACCGGAAGGGACTGCAGCATAATAACCGCTCAAAAAAAACCGAAGGGACTGCGGCATAAAAATCGCTCTAAAAACCGAAGGGACTGCAGTATAACAACCGCTCTAAAAACCGAAGGAACTGCGGCATAATTACCGCTCTAAATCGAAAGGGACAGAAAGAAATGGGAGAAGTGGCTCGAAATTAGGCGAGCAAAATATAAGAGGGAGAAAAGAGAAAGTTGGGAAAAAGCATCCAACTTTGGTGTACTTCTCACAATAGTTTGAAGCTCATTATATAGTGACGGAAGAAAACTCGCATTTTTTTCTAAGAAATATGGGACTTTAGTAAGTATAGATTTCAAACTACTCAAAATACTAGAGTTTTCCAATGTGGGATTTCAAAATTATTTCTTTCCAATGTGGGACTTAACAAGTTTCTTTCCAATTAAATTTACACAAAATATTTATTTCCAATGTGCAACTTCAACACATTTTTAAATTCACACTATAACATACTTTTTTTTCAACAATCCCCCACTTGAATTTAAAAAAATGTTTCAAAAATAGCGTCAAACGCTTCTATAAGATCGTGCATAAACAAAGGTGTCTCTTGACTTGGACCTTTGCATAGTAAGTAAGATTCAGATTCAACAACAGTGACTCGTAGTCTTGAACTCTATCTCTCACATCAAACCCACACACAATCTTTTCATAGGGTGTATTCTAGTATAGTGAACGCTCTAGGAATTTTGCCTCAAAATTCCATAGAAAGAGGCCCCACTTCCACATTCACATAGGTGAGTCTATCAAGAGTACTCCTATAGTTAGATACTCCCTCCACGTAGAGTATAGATCTCATTAAGAGTTTCTATTACCTCATCCTATCATCGCTTCAGGAATCATGATTTTCTAATTTATAATACCATGTTCATCTCATATCACTCCACGACTTGTTATTACCCATTGAACCTAATTCTTGGGATCTCTAGTCTTTTAGGTCGGGTTACCATCATGAGTGACTCTATAGGCATTAGTCTCATTCTTTTGGATGTATTTATGACTTTATCTGTAGCTAATCTTTTCGTCAAAGGATTTGCTAAATTCTCATCAATGCATACATGATCCACTATAACAACTCAATTAGTAAATAACTTTCTAACAATGTTGTGCTTACGACGTATTTGTCGTCTCTTATCGTTGTAATAATGATTCTCAATCTTCGCAATAGCCGCAGTACTATCGCAGTGGATCAATACATCTGTCATAGGTTTTTCCCATATAGGGATCTTAACTAGCAGGCATCTCAATCAACTCGCTTCTTCACTAGTAGTAGCTAGTGTTATCATTTCAGACTCCATAGTGGACTTAGCTAATATCGTCTGTTCTTTGATTTCCAAGATACAACACCACTCACTATATTAAAATATAGTCATCGATTGTTTTGGAGTCATCTGATAAGATGTTCCAATCAACAACATTGTATCCTTCAAGGACTATAGGAAATATTTGATAATGTAATCTGAGACTCATGGTCCTTTTCAGGTATCTCATGACTCTTTACATAGCGTGCCAATGCTCCATACTAGGTCTACTAGCAAACTTGCACATTAATCCCACAACATAGGCAATGTCGGGTCTAATACAATCAGTGGCATACCTGAGTCTGCCAATGATGCTCACATATTCAATTTATCTAACACCTTCACTAGTGTTCTTGAAAAATTTCACACTTGGATCGTATGGTGTGTAAGCAGGTTTATAGTCGAAGTATTTATAATTTTTTAGGATTGTTTCAACATAGTGAGACTAATCCAAAGAAGTTCAATTTTCTGACCTAGTAATCTTGATTTCAAGGATTACATTCTCATCTCCGAGGTCTTTCATATCAAAGTTGTTATCCAACAATGATTTCACAATACTTACAACATGAATGTTTGAATAAAATATGAGTATGTCGTCTACATAGAGACATGTGATAATGCAAATGTCATTTTCAAATTTGTAGTAAATACATTTGTCACTTTTATTCACTTTAAACTCATTCGATTTTATCAAGTCATCAAACTTTTCATGCCATTTCTTAGGAGCTTGTTTAAGACCATATAGAGATTTATCTAACTTACAGACCTTGTCTTCTTGTCCATGAATTACAAAACCTTCAGGTTGTTCCATATAAATTTCTTCTTCCATGTTACCATTTAAAAAAGTTGTTTTAACATCCATCTGGTGTATCACCAGGTTATGAATAGCCGTAAGTGATATAAGCACCCTAATGGATGTTAGTGTAGTGACTGGTGAGAAAGTGTCGAAGAAACCTATATTTTCTCTTTGTCTAAAACCTTTGGCTACAAGGCATGCCTTATACTTATCAATAGATCCATCGGGTTTTAGTTTCTTTTTCAAAATTCATTTACAACCTATTGGTTTGCAATCAGAAGGCAAGTCTACTAAATGTCAGGTCTGGTTATACTCTAGAGAATCCATTTCATCGTTTATAGCTTCTTGCCATAGATCTACATCCAATGATCACAGAGCTTCTTTAAGATTTGCAGGATCCTCTTCTAAATTATAGACCATATATTCTGGTCCATAATCTTTAGCAACTCTGACTCTCTTACTTCTTCGAGTTTCTGTTTCACCTTGTTTGCTGCTTTCAGTGCTTCTTGTAACAGGAACGTAACTTGGTTTGTTGCCCCCACTATTTCTCCATTTCACAAGAAATTTAGTTTCATAGAAGTCAACATCATTTGAATCTATGATCACTTTTGCATTTAGGTCATAAAACCTATATGTTTTGTTCTTTACCGCATACCCAATGAATTCTCATTTATACGTTCTACTGGCAAGTTTAATTCGCTCGGGATCGGGGATTCTAACATAAGTCAGACCACCCCATGTTTGAAAATAAGAAAAGTTCGATTGTCTTTTCTTCACTATCTCATAAGGAGATGTTTTGTTTTTAGATTTAAGAACTCTATTCAAAACATAACAAATAAGCAATATATTTTTTGCATACCAATTAGATGCAACAATATAGTTAAGCATACTAGCACCAACTAGCTCAATAAGAGTTTTATTCCTTTTTTTCTTTTCAATTTTACCATTCACTCCAAGAAACTATGGTGCAGTTGTTCCACATATAATTCCAGACAATTTATGAAACTTATTTAAACAAATTAGAATCATACTTGGAACCTTTTAATCTCTCTACTAAATCGATTTTCAATTTCAGTTACAAAGATTCTTAACATGTCAAACATTTCATTTTTGTTTTTCATTTCTTGTTAAATTTCCCATCATGTTCACATATATCAAAGTGTAATAAATCTAAAGACTCAGATTCTCTAACTACAAGTTTATGTGAACTCTTTATTATTTTAGCTTGACTACAAAAATCACATTTTTCAAAATCATTTAACTATAACTTTGAAAATAAATCTACGTTACTTAATTTTGAAATCAAATGTGTTCGCATCACATAGTATAGCAATTAAAATCATATAACATGCAAGCAAAAAGATACATTTTATTGATTTCAATAATCAAACATAAAGAGACATATTAAATTTCAACACTTAATTTAAATATGTCACGAGTGGCGTACCTTAATAGATAATCCCATGAGCTATCTTCTGAATTTTACAGGAGTATCCCTCCATGAATCTGTCATCAGTCATCTGATACTCTAGGTAGCAACTCACTACATACTCATTCAGAGCATCTCAAATATCTCTACCAATATTGTTGGAATTGTAGTAGTTATACAGATCATCAACAAGTCTATTAAGAATATAACTCTTATCACTATTTTCCGATGGGTTAATTCTCCAGCTTTCTTATCCTTTTCTGTTTACTTTAAACTGAAACAGTTTATTGAAATCCGAGGCAACATAACCAATTCCAGTAATATATTCGGTTGACATGGAAGAAGGAAACGTCTTAAAATTATTGGATTTTGAGTTTCAAAACTATTTAAAAATCACAATTTATGCCACCGAAGATATTACTGAGTTGAGTCGCGGACTAGGTCGCTCTCTTTAAGACGTTTCGCGGCACTGGCCAAATTGTACAAGACAGACTATTAACCACGAAGTCCCCAAGATAAAAAAGTCCATATTCACTATATCAGAGTTCCACTGCACCGTAGAAAACTGTTCTAGAATTACACCCTCAATATGACACTTAAAGCCACTCTTAATATGACGGTTAAAGTGACTCTCAATATGACGATTAAAGTCATTCGCAATATGGTACTACGACCACTTATAACTACGGCATAACGACCGCTATAAAAACAAATGGATTACGGCATTACAACCGCTCTAGAAAACAAAGGGACTGCGGCATAACGACCGCTCAAAAAAAAACTGAAGGGACTCTGACATAATAACTGCTCTAAAAACCGAAGGGACTGCGGTATAATAACCGCTCTAATAACCGAAGGGACTGCAGTATAATAACCGCTCTAAAAACCAAAGGGACTGCAGCATAATTACCACTCTAAACCGAAAGGGACAGAAAGAAATGGGAGAAGTGGCTCAAAATTAGGCGAGCAAAATATAAGAGGGAGAAAAGAGAAAGTTGGGAAAAGCATCCAACTTTGGTGTACTTCTCACAATAGTTTGAAGCTTATTATATAGTGATGGAAGCAAACTCGCATTTGTTTTCTAAGCAATGTGGGACTTTAGTAAGTATAGATTTCAAACTACTCAAAATACTAGAGTTTTCCAATGTGGGATTTCAAAATTATTTATTTCCAATGTGGGACTTAACAAGTTTCTTTCCAATTAAATTTACAAAAAATATTTATTTCTAATGTGGGACTTCAACATATTTTTAAATTCACACTATAAAATACTTTTTTTTTCAACAAGAAGGAAGCGTAAGGAAGAAGAAGGTGCGTTGGATTTAGAAGGTGGTGAATTTTGAAAGGACTTGGCTGAGGATTGTTGGGTTGGCTCACAGCCTTTAATGTTGTAATGTGTTGCCATACCAAATAGTAAAAATGAAAAAAACAATTGAGTTGTTGCAATTCAATTTTTTTTATATTATTTTAAAAAATTGTATATATTTAAGTTTAATTGTAAAATACTAATTTTTGTATATTTCTGTTAATAAATAAAAAATATTTATTAAATATATTATTATTATTATTATTAAAATAATTTTAAATTATTGGGACAAAAATTAGGTACTACACCTGCTAACCAAATACTTAAAATTGTACAAAAATGGAAAGAAGTAGAGGTTAAGCTCATGCATAACATTGTATTATTTTGTAATTGTTCTGTTATGATCAATGTGTATAAAAAGTGATAGTAATTTATCTTAGATAATTTGATGTTATAATGAGATATTTATTTTGCTTGAGTGATTTTGCTGTTATAATTTAATATTATTTCCTTGAATATTTTGATATACCATGATATGTTATGATACAATTTTATTATGATTATCTGTGTGGTTATTTTACTTAAATTATACTATCAACATGTTTTCGAAACACACCTCATTTGTTGTTGGTGTTTGACATACTTGGTTCTGCGTTTGCAAAATCGAAGTTATTAAAGATTAGTGAGTCTTGAAGTTTAAGTTTAAGAGAAGATTTGCTCTAATATGTAATATCGAGAATGTAATCTATAAGTTGTATATTACGTATTTAATTAGAAACTACTTTCTCTATGAAAATCTTGTTAAGTTTTTGAAATTAAATTAACAAATTATTGTTAAATCAATTTTATATTTCTATCTATTTACATAGAAACTTCATTTTTATTAATAATGTTATTCAATTGGAATGTTCACGTGATAAAAAGCAAAGAACATCCTATGCTGCAAAATCGAGTTAGTAATTTGCAAAAAAAAATTGTTAAAGGTAAAAAGGGGAGGTTTTGACTCTTGATATAATTAATAGATACAGTAGTTTATTAAATAAGGATGTCCCATGATCTCTAGGACTGCACCATTTGTTGATTTGTTTAGTTTTTGAAGAGGCTCAATGGTGTGTGTTTTAGACCACATCTTATGATGTGTTAACTTTTATTTTCAATTGTGAAAATCGATGATGTAATGTTTGATGCTTATTGGTATGTTGTTATGCGTATATGTGATAATGTTTGTTGTTGAATTTTTGTGATATATGTGTTCCTTATTTGGTGATGATGATTAATGTTTATAATGTCTCTATTTTGATAAAGCTGCATTTGGTTATGTTATCTAATATAATAATTGGTTAGTGTTAAGGTTTATCATCAATACTACTACTTGTACCACAAACCAAATTATTCATTTCTCCATAATTATTATAATCAAGAGCATCTAAAAGGAAGAACCATTGAATAACTACCACTATTCAATTAATTATATATTTAATTAATAAATTAAATTTAAAATTAAAAAAAAAATACCCTTTTCTTAAGATAGAAACGTTTGCTTCAATAACTCACAAACTTTTATATATAAAAATGTCTAAAGTTGTTTATAATCTTTGATTTAATTAGGTGCTAACCCGATGATGTTTTTAGACCGTAAAGTCAAAACTTGTTTTTACTAAGCCATATAGTCAAAATTAGGATTATTATAAATTCATATATACAGTTAAGAAGAACCCTACAAGGACTTGTGTGAATACATGATTAAGCATATTATTCCACCAACTCTTTATCATTATAATTATCGAAATTAAATTTGAAATTTTAGGTTTTTGTCAATGCTGCAAATCAGTTATAATATGTGTAATAGGAGAAATTAATCTCTAAAGTCGAAAAGAATCATAATTAACAATAGCACTGTCTTTGAAGAGTATCAACATTGTGGAACATTCTTTCTTGATGAGTACTTTTATATGGATTTGAATTCATAACTTTTAGTTAAACTATTTTTTTTCCTCATCCAAACACTATAGTAAGTCTTTGTTAGAGTTGCTTTGGGAAGGTTGATTAACCAAATTCATGGTTCTTTATTACAAATCTTATATATATATATATATATATATATAGATAGAGATTTTTTTACACATAAAAAATAATTTATTAGTAGAGAACAACAAACAGTCGAATTTTGGATAACTAAATTACCCTTATAAGTTGTGGGAAGGTCAGGTGTGCGGAAAACAAACAAATATGAGTTATTCAAGTCTTTCTTAGGTTTGCAAGAGTTCATAAGGGTCGTTAGGGTCCAAGATTTAGTCAATTACTGCAACTTGAAAATTCAATAGTTACACTCACCTTCCACGTTTTTAGTGCTACTAACGATCAACACATATGCACGAACTAGAGGAAGTCGCACACAGATAATACTTACGTGATAGGCTGAAGAAACAAGAGAATGAATTGATCGTTGACGCCACAAACTCCTCCATCAAGAAGTTATCACACATTATATGCATAATTAGTTGAACATGACTACAAGTTTATAGGCCAAGATTTATGGTCAATCGGATTAACTTTACCAATAAATATTAATACTTGTTATTTTTCTCACACATAATTAATCAAACAAATTTTTTACGATATCTTTATCAATTTATTTTACTTTATGCGTCGAATTCACTAGTTTAAACATTTACATCATATTTAACACTCTTTAGAGTAGTTTACAAAACCCATAGCTCCCAATAGCTGAGGAACATAATTATTTCCTCAACTTAGTCGTTTGAAGCGAAAGAAAATCAAAAATTGAGAATTGATAATTATTTCTTCACTTAAGTCTTTTCTCCAACAATAATATCAATTATTCAATAGTAGAGTCGGTCTAAGATCAAACTCTTCAAGCTATATATTTAAGTTTTTAAACTTCTCATAAAAAATAGACCTCAAAATAATTTAATTTAATTGATAATATATAATATAAAAAATAAGTTATAGATATTTACCTATTGATCAAGATTATGACATCATATTTATCATAACTCAGGTTTACAAATTTGGATGAAGAAAAAATCATTTATTAGGTTTTATAAACCTTGTGTTGTTTTTCTATTTATTTAAAACGACTTTATTATAACATTTGTTTTAGACTTCTACACATGTTAAATTGACTATTTTTTTTAATAATAATTATTGAGATTTTATAAGAAATCAGTATAAACAAGTGACACTATGGTAAGATATGTTTTATTAAAAGTATAAAACTTCTTTATACACACTATAAATGCATATTTATTAGTCTATTTTTTTTTTATATTTTAAAAATATTAAACTTTTTTTTATGAAATAACATATTAAACCTTTAAAATAAAGTAGTGTGATAAATCTTTACTGAAGCCAAAATTCTTTTTGTTTTCCTTGATATTTTTGAGAAAAAACTTACCAACTCCTTTTTTTCTTTCTAGAAAGAAGGCCACTCACGTATTCATTAAAATGCTACATCTCGTCATTGTGTTCTCATTACGGTTTGTTCGAATCACATTTTGTTTATTCAACATACTTATGTTTCTTATTTTCAAAATGGTGGGGACGTGTCTTCTAAAACACGAGAAGTTTCTTTTAACGTTTCACACACTGAAATCAATACAAGGAGAACCTGTTAAAAGTTTATATTGATTAATTGATAAAAGATAATAAACGAATATATATAGATCGTGAGAATTAGTAAAACTAATTAACTAATTATTTTTGAACAACTGCTTACTAACTTGTGAAAATTAGTAAAACTAACAAACTAATTAGTTTTGAACAACTACTAACTTACTTTTTAAGGGAGTTGTAACTAGCTATTGATAAAGTAATAACTAACTTCTTAAACAATTATCTTTAATTATAAGTATTATTTGGGTAAAAAAAGTTATCCCTAAATATTAGCATAAATTTAAAAAACTAGATACATTTAAAGTTATTTTTGGTACAAATTATCTCTTATTTATACTACTAATTTATCTTAAAAAAAAACTTACATTAAATACATCTATTATAAAATGGTATTTTAAGAATATTTACACATAAATTAACACATTAAATTTATTTATAATTTTTCTTAATATACGTGAAAAACACTAGAGATTAGTAATCATATATCTAGAAAGGCTAAATTATTCTTTCTGTAAAATGGCTAGATTATTTTACAGATTAATTAAATGGTGCACAGTTCAATGATGTAAATTATTAATCTAATAATAAAAATAAATTTATGTATGATGCAAGACTTATCTCACTTTTTAATTTTAAATTTGGGATTTGTTTGACAACGTCAACTAGCTATCTTACAGTTTAATTAAAGCTCCTGATGAAAAAAAATAACATATTTAATAAATGTTATTTTGTGATGAGCTTATAGCCTTTTTTTACTAACTTATACATTTTTTTATAACAAAAAACCATGTTTACTCTTTATAACTTGTTTTTATAATCTAAAACAAATAAATGTTCAATAACACAATTAACTGTTTAACTTATTTTATGTTGTTACTTTGGTCTCTTAATTATTTTTTACTCTATTTTGGTTCTTTTAACTTTACTTGTGGTAGTTATATTAGACGTTTCTATTAATTTTCGGAACAAAATGTTAAGTGCAACCTACATGTCATTTAGGATTGGTGAAGCGGGACCAAAGTAAAACAAAAAGTTAAGTAAAAAATCTAAATTAAAAACCATCTTCTTCTTAATGTCAATATGAAAATGTCCAACATTTCTAAAAGTCAATTGTAGAAAAATCATCATGTAATTAGTAACCAAAATCAAAATCTACACTCACCTTTAGCATTATTATCAAAATCTACTTCTTGCTTTCTCTTTATCTGCGATTGCTAATGCTACTTCTTGGATAATTTGTGCCTCTCTTATTTTTTTCTTCCATAATTTTAAGTGGCTCATCTTCATTACTTATACAACCAAGAAAAGAGTAGTAGTAATAATTACTCTATCTGTAATAATATATAAATAAAAATCTAATTAAAAAATAAAATCAAATACATTAATTTCTCAATTATGTTTTTTTATTTATATTTTATTTTAGAATATTATTATAAATTTCAGAAAAAGATTTAACATAATTAAAGATATGTTGATAAAGAAATAATTAATGTAAATAAAAATTTAAAAGACATCTTATAGAAAGGGACAAGGAAAAAATAATTATATTTTTAGGCTACTCTAAGTCATATCTTTAACAAAAACTTCAACTAACTATCCACTATCACGTATAAACTATCAACAACCACCTAGTACATTTTATAAGCTAATCCATGATTAGGTAGCCCATCAATAATCCACCAATAGAAAAAAAAAAAAAAAAACATAGCCTACTAAGAAAAATTTATCATGTACCTAAAAAAAATTAAAATGTCAAAAATACTTTCAAATTCTTTTTTACTATTTCACAAAAATTAGAGTTAATTTTTTTTTGTTATTATACTATCTTTTCCGGAACCGTCGAAAAGTTTTCTGGTAACTTCCGAAAAATATATTAGAAGAACTCTAGTACACAACATGCTATCATTAAAGACTACGAGTGCAATAGTACCCCATATATATTTATATGTACTGTCTAAATATCTGAATAAAGGAAGGTACTTCGCATTAACTAGAATATGACTCTTATCAGCGAAAATAATACTCCCTACTAAATTCAACAGATACTCCCTAGCAGCATAGTCAAATCTCTCTACTGCATACTGCCTTATGAAAACCTCTTTCAACCAATTCAGTCTATAGTGCGCACCTCTAGTCTTTTTAGTCTCCTTCCAGATCTCTTCCACGGCCACTCCTAATAAAGAAATGACAAGATTACATGTTGTTACTCTATCTACATCAAGTGGACTGTAGAACTCACCCCTAATAGATAATCCCAGAAGATTGACAACATCATCCAAAATAATCGTCATTTCACCGAATGGCATGTGAAATGACGTCATTGCATTTATGATTTGGAGATATAGGTATAATTAACGGGTATGGGGTAAAATTTTCCCTACTTAAATGGTATAAAATATTTAAACTATAGCCTATTCAAGTCAGAGCTGACTATGGGATATGTATTCAGCCCAATAACACAAAGCACCTAACTATCGAGATTTCAAAATTTTATATTTATAACATAATAAAATGAAGGTACGTGAATTTTTTTTAGTTAAATATAATTTTTAGTCTTTATAAAATTATGACATTTTAAATTTAGTGTTTAAAAAAATTTGTTTACTTTTAATCTCTATTTTTAGAGACTAAAATTATCATTTTTTTCTAAAAAATCTTTTTGAAATATGGATTAAAAGCTAATAAATTTTTTTATGAATTAAAAAATTAATAATTTTTTACAAAGATTAAAAATAAAATTTTCAAATTTAATAAAAAAAATATTTTTTTTGCTTTTTTTAATTATAAAAATCACATTTTTTAATTAAAATTTCAATATTTAATATGGTAACATCCTTAAAAATATTTAAGACGCCTAAATTAACAAGTAAACTAAATTGTCCAACTATTAACATTGTATGTAAAATGAAGTATAAAATACCTTACATGTAAAATGAAGTTATTTGATTTGTAATTTGACTGGAATTACATTACGGAAGAATCACAGCAACTTGACTTTGTGTATACAACCATGTTTTTATCAAAAATTTCAAATAGTATCATACAAGTGTATGTTTGGTTTTAGTTTTAGTAAAAATTAATTTAAAAAAAAAATAAAATTGATTTTAGTATGTTGGGATATTTATCAAATATAATAAATTTTATCTTTAAAATTTTAAACGTAGGTTTTAAAATTTATTATTTTACTCATTTTTACTTAAATATATTTAGATATAAATTATTTCTTATTCAAATTACTTTTAATTAAAATTAATTTTACAAAATCCATTTCAGTGGGATGAATGTTGTCCTTACTAAATGCAATATATCTATCCTTTAAATATATGAGATGAGATATCAATGTCAGGAGAAACAACTTGTTATTTCTTTAAATTTCGCTTTAATATTTATCTACCAGTATGGATGAACGAGTAGCATAGTCGCATGTAATGATGTAATGAATATTCAAAATCACATATATATAACATCTCAGTCAAAAAAAAAAAAACATATGTAAAAGATCTAAAGTTTAAAAATTTAACCAAAGGATGGGTAATAATTAAATCTTTAATTTTAATTTTTATATAATATTTAAAGATATAACAAACAAAAAACATAACCAGATATTTATCACTGCCCACCACAAAAAAGTTATTAGATAGCGACGTGTCTTGTCTAAAAAATTAGTCATCTATTACAGGTCCAACTGTCGATTTTGACTGGTTTCTAATTTAGTTGACCGGTTCGATTAAATTCTTTTTTTCAGTTGATTTTGGGTTTTTTTTTTTTTTTTTATAAGTGAATTTTAGTTCAAATCTAAAATATAATAATCAACTTAATAATAAATATGGCACCAACAAAATGGGCACAACTTTCAACGTTTACTAAGCAAATTAACTACCATGCTGACTTCAATATTTCTTCCGTCGCAGAGAAATTTACAAGTACAGCCTTATACACCACAGAATGCTGGAAACAAATTAAAAATCTAAGACCCTTCAAAGATCATAACACCTCTCTCTATTCACTAAATTCCAAAATCTTCAATCATATTATATATGAAATCACTTCAATTATATTCATTTATCAATAAAATTTAAATGGCCATTCTTTCTTCCATTCTTCTTATTACCAAGCTACTAATACTCTTCTCCATAATTTCCTCTGCAACAGATACCATAACCCACTCACAATCACTTCTCGATGGAAGCACGTTGGTTTCAAAAGACGGAACATTCGAATTGGGTTTTTTCAATCCAGGTAATTCCCCAAACCGCTATGTTGGAATTTGGTACAAACAAATCCCAATTAGAAGAGTTGTTTGGGTTGCAAATCGTGACAATCCAACCAAAGACAATTCAAGCAAGTTGATCATAACTCAAGATGGAAACCTTCAACTTCGCAATCAAAATCAATCACTTATATGGTCAACAAACACAACAACAACAACAAACGTTTCAAATCTAATTGTTCAACTCTTGGACAATGGAAATTTAGTATTGAGAAATGAGAAAGATAACAATATTGAAGAAAATTTTCTTTGGCAGAGTTTTGATCATCCATGTGATACGATATTACCAGGTATGAAGGTTGGATGGAACAAAAAAAAGGGTCTTGATAGGAGTCTACTAAATTCATGGAAAAATTGGGACGATCCATCTTCAAGTGACTTTACTTCAGATATGGTATTGACTCCGAATCCTGAAAGCAGGATTCAGAGAGGTTCAACCGTAATCTACCGAACAGGACCATGGTCTGGTCCTCAATTCGGTGGAATACTTGGAACGAAGGAAAATCCACTTTATAGTTATGAATTTGTCAACAATGAAGATGAAGTGTATTATATATTCAAACTCAAGAATAGTTCCGTTGTTTCTATAATTGTTTTTAACCAAACCCTTTCTCTTCGTGTACGCCTCGTTTGGATTTCAGAATCAAAGACTTGGAGTGTATACCAAAAATTACCACAAGATAGTTGTGATACATACAATGTTTGTGGGGCAAATGCACGATGTGTGATTGATGCATCGCCTATGTGCCAATGCTTAGAAGGGTTTAAGCCAAAATTGGCAACAAAGTGGAATGCAATGGATTGGAGTGATGGATGTGTGAGAAGTGGTAATTGGAGTTGTGGAGTTAAAGATAGAGATGGGTTTGGTAGAATTGTTGGGATTAAATTGCCAGATACTACACATTCTTGGATTGATTATAAAATGACACTCAAAGAATGTAAAGAAAAATGTTTGAAAAATTGTTCTTGCACTGCTTACTCAAACTTAGACTCAAGTGGAGAAGGCAGTGGTTGCTCAATTTGGTTTGGTAATCTTATTGATCTGAGAGTTTTACCAAGCGGACAAGATTTATATGTTCGGACAGACGCGTCAATTATTGGTAAATGCTTTGTTAGCTTTCATTATTATTATTATTATTTTTTTAACGGTATACAATATGGAAATAAAATGAAAAGTTGATATATTTAATTTTAGTCAAATTTTCTATTATTTCCTCTAATTTTATTTATAAATAAAAATTAATTTATTTGATTTAATTTTTTCTATTATCTCTTTTGATATCTCTAAAGATATTTTATCTCTTAAGTTTAGAAGCCGAATTGATTTAGATGCAATAACTGACTATTTTTAACTAACTTTTATTTATAAATTAAGTAGAGGGTCATTGGTTTGGAAATCAATCACATGTGTTTGTTTATCTATTGACCCAAAATTGCAGGAGATAAAAATGGACATACCAAAGCAATGGTATTGGGGGTTTCAATTACAGTTTCAATAGTCCTTGTGATGCTACTGGGATTCACATACATTTATATAACAAAGGCAAAATATAAAGGTAAGTTTACTAACCAGTCTTATATTTCTCAAGATTCTGAAATTAATGAATTGCACACATGCAATATCTGGGAAACACAACACCCACATATTTTAATATTTCTTGCAAATTTATTATAATAGAAATTTTGAAATATTTATTTTACTTGTTTGTGATTTTGTTTAACCTTTTGGAATGTTCCACCGTACAATTAACTTAATCAATAAGAAATAAATATGTCATGTGGATTAGGTTTATCTAAAATAACGGCTCATTTTAGAGAATAAACGGATAATATTAATCATTGATAAATAAATTAATGGTTGATATTATAAATATATACACAATGAATTATGTTATAATTTTAATAATTAATTTGTCTATTTTATTGATTTTTTACATTAGACGGATGAGATTCATGTCATCTAAATAAATTGTTTTTGTCAAATGACATTGTTAAATGACATTGTTCTCAATTTAATATTATTTAAAGAAAAAACAGAGAAAACCATAATTTTAGGAGAGAAAGTTGAAGACAAAAATGAAGATTTTGAACTTCCTATCTTTGATCAAACTACAATACTCAAGGCCACAAATAGCTTCTCAATTGATAACAAGCTAGGTGAAGGTGGTTTTGGACCCGTATACAAGGTAAATTTATAATATTTCTAGTAATATGGATAAAATAGAAATATGGATCTCATTATTTATCAAATTATTTCAATTACAAAATATAGGGTACATTGTTCGATGGACAAGAAATTGCTGTCAAAAGGCTTTCAAGGAGTTCTGGACAAGGATTAAAAGAGTTCAAAAATGAAGTCATATTATGTGCTAAACTTCAACACCGAAATCTTGTCAAGGTTGTTGGTTGTTGTACTGAGGGAGAGGAGAAAATGTTGATCTATGAATACATGCCAAACAAAAGTCTTGATTCATTTCTTTTTGGTGAGTAACTATTTGCAAAGCATAATATTTAGGATCCTATATATAAGTTTAAATTTTTAACATGTCATGATAAAAAGACATTACTAATGAATTTATTGGACACTCTTGACAGATCCATTTCAAAGTAAATTGTTAGATTGGTCCACTCGCTTTAACATTATATTCGGAATTGCTCGGGGAATTCTTTATCTTCATCAAGATTCAAGATTAAGAATCATACATAGAGATCTAAAAGTGAGCAATATTTTACTAGACAATGAGATGAATCCAAAAATTTCAGATTTTGGCTTGGCCAGAATGTGCGGAGGTGATCAAATTGAAGGGAGAACAAATAGAATAGTTGGCACATAGTAAGTACTAGTATCTTAAAGGATAACAAATTTTTCTATAATTATTTTAACAACAAAATTATTATTGTTTGTTTCCTTTCAGTGGTTATATGGCTCCTGAATATGCTATTGATGGATTATTCTCCATAAAATCAGATGTATTTAGCTTTGGCGTATTATTGTTAGAAATTATAAGTGGAAGGAAAAATAGAGCGCTTACCTATCATGAGCACGATCTCAATCTTATTGGACATGTAAGTACCACTTAGTACAACAATTCTCTAACATTTTAGAAGTATATAATAGTTTCTTGAATTTTTGTAGGCATGGAGATTATGGAAAGAGAGCATTCCACTCGAATTGATCGATGAGAATTTAAGGAACACATGTGTTCTTTCTGAAGTATTACGTTGTATTCAAATTGGTCTATTATGCCTCCAACATCATCCTGATGATAGACCAAACATGTCATCTGTGGTTGTCATGTTGAGTAGTGAAAATGCTTTAACTGAACCAAAAGAACCTGGTTTTTTAATTAAGAAGTTTTCAATTGAAGGAGAACCGTCTTCTGAAAGACAAACATGTTCTTCGACAAATGACATAACTATCTCACAATTAGATGCTAGATAATAAAATTAGTTCATTAGAAACATTATATGTGAAACTATGTAGCTTTTTCATATTTTTGTATACTGTTACGTATCATACTTAGTTATTCAAAGTGTTTCTAGGAACACAGTGTTGTAGATTTTCTCGTTTAATAGAAAATTGAAAGCAATTCAAATAATGAATACCATACAAGGTCTTTTATGTAACAATGCAATTTTTGTAACTTAATATTAGATAATTTAAGATTTCACTATCCAATTATTGATTTCCTAATAGGTATCGTAATTCTAAATATTTTTCGTGTTGAAATGTTTTTTTATTCCAGCCTTGGAAGGTTTTCAAAAAGAGTTAACTTGCTATGAAAGAAAAACTATTTATATGTAATCTTGAAAATTTAGCTTGGGAAATCTTATTTAGCGTAACAATAATTCATTGGACAAGTTCATCCTAAATAGAGGAGCGTTACATTCTTAGACATGTGTCAAGCCTTGTTTAAGCATGATACATGCCTGTTCTGATTGGTCAAGAAAGAATGTTGAAAATTATGGGTATAACTAGATTCGTGCAGCGAATCTTAACTAGTAAGGCAAGTTTGAAAATTTGTATGTAAATAGGAGCATTAAAACCTTAATCTTTCTCTATCTCTCTCTCTCACACACACACACACACACTCACTCTCTCTCTCTCTCTCTCTTTATCTTTATCTCTCTCTATTTTTATGTTGTTAGTAGGGCTTTTCTAGGGTTAATTTTGGAAGTTATTTTTATACCCTAATAACCTTAATAAGACACTACCTTAGTGGTTATAATTCCCTAGAGTTATCCCAAGATTTATTTAAAAATATATTTCAACACTTAGTGAATTATCGGTAATTACAATATAAGAAGATTATGTCAGGTACTGTTTAAGTTGGAACATTGAAGGAAGAAGTTGCACAAAGACTTAACCTTTTTAAGCTCTTTAAATGCAACAAAGTTGTGGCAAGATTTCGTATATGTCAGAATGGTTATTGCAAAATTGCTTAATATATATATATATATATATATATATATATATATATATATATGTGTGTGTGTGTGTGTAGCGTGACCCAAACCCTACTAGAGATAAACACCTAAGGAGAGTTAATTGTCATTAATGAATCATGATATTATTAATAAAGTTTTGTTGGCCTTAAGTATCTTATCACTGGATTGATCATTTAAATATAATTGGGGGATGTAATGATTATTTGTTTGTCCTAATTGTTCAAATGTGTTATGTGATATACTTGTATAATTGTGATCGTTAGAATAGGAGTAATGGTTTTATCTTGGCATAAGATAAAATAATGGATGAATGCATTAGATATGTTATGCTAAAATTAAAATATAGAAATAAATATGGAATTATGGAACTCAACACAGGTGATTGTACAACTATGGTAGTGTCTATGGTTAGAGTGTGCATGACTTTAGTGATCATATAGACTTGCATGAGGATTGTTAAGTCCACTATCGTGTGTATAGGCACACAAGATGAATTTGATGGTCAAATCCTAATGTAAATTATTGTTATTGCATGTGAGGCAAGACTGACATCTTGACCTGTTTTTTTGGAGGCAATTGACTTAATTATAAAAACTTTGACCCAATGCAAAGTTAGGTGGTGTTTGATTGTTATTTAGGGGATGTTGCATCATGTAGTCATGTGATACCTGACCATTATTTAGGGGGATATCCTTGACAATATGTAGTAATCTGAGTTAACATATAACTCATAATTACATTAAGATAGTTAGTACTTGATCTTAGAGGTTACTTCGAGCATGGTGTGGCTCTGTGAATACTTGCATTTGTGACATATATATTTGTACTTTACATCCCATCCCCTTTTTTATACTTGAACGTAAATCTTAGCCTCTATTTTCTTGTACACGAATTATTTTATTCTATTGCAAATGGAAGGCGTCGTTCCTTCCCACTTCTCTATGCATCAGACCATGCCTTGTGAACAGACCTTGTGATTGGGTACCACAACGACAAAGGCGAAGGGCATTAGAGCTTGGATACAAATGAGGATATTGCAGCTTGCGCATTGACATGTGTCATACACTTTTAGATTCTCTGGTCGTACTAATGTGTCATTCAACGAATACATTTGCATCACTTAGGATATGTCCAATAACTAGGTCATAAGATATGTAGGCGAATCTGGTCATGCTTAGCAACAACTATTTGCCTTATTGTGTCGGGGCGAGGCTGAGGATGTGGAAGAGAGCAAACTTCGAGGGATCAACAGGTTCTGACTCAATCCTCTAGGTTTGGTGCTTACTCATTTCACCCTACTACTCCTCAGTTTTGGATCCTATATAGACATGTAATGGTGGAGTGATATGTCTATATTATGTGTAGGTCGTCTGATTTAGTATTTTGGTTTTATTTTTTATTTTTTTTATATTTGTATGAGTTCCACTGAACCACATAGCAGCATGTCAAAAAGACTATATATATATATATATATTTCCGATATCATGTTTGCTTTTATCTATTTTGCTTAAAATTCACATATTTATAAAATATTTAGGATTAATTAGTGAAGTTTCACCAATACGGCAAAAGGGTGCCTCATTTTATACACACAAGCCTCAAGCACTTGAAGCTAAAACAAATGAAAGTTGGTTATAATAACCTAAGACTTAGTTAAGACTCATTCAATATCTTCCAAGATAATGTGTGCTAACCCCACAAACTGGAGGTTAGAAAATGTCACCATGCCAAACTTGACAATGAGATCATGAAAAATACGAGGGCTGAAAGCTTTGGTAAAAAAACATCAACATTTTCACAGTAAGAGGAAACAGGCAGTAGATACAATAGTCCTACTTGAACTTTTAATGGTACAACTTGACAATCATTGTCCAACTATTTAGTACGCTCATGGGGCTAGCTACAATATGCAACACACTTTGATTCTGGTAGTAAAAGATAGGAGAAAAAGATACAATTGTAGAATCCAGTGCATCATATTCTACCTTAGAATCCAGTGCATCATATTCTAAGAGACAAATAAATGTCCAATAAAAAATAGTACTTGAAAATATAATCGAAAACAAGAGTTATTAAGTGGAGTAATTCAAACCAACTAATGTTTACACTTGAAAGTTTTTTATTAATTAAAGTTAACTTTATTTTTGTATAAAAAGTCTTAAAGTCAATTTTGTAAAATCAATACGAGCATAGCACAAAGAAACTAAAGTCAAAATTTGCCGTTCCTTATGTTAAAAAGAAAAAGACTCGCCTCTTCTAAGTTTAACTTTTTTATTTTTATTTTTATTTATTTATTTATTTATGTTTTAGATAGACAAATATTAGTAAGTAATAGTTAAATTGGTTTTATTTAGATTTGAATATGAAACTTCTTTTTTATAGTTTATTTAACATCTTTTAACTCCTTATTAGGGATGGGAATAGGCTAGGCCGTCCGTAGGGACCTATGGCCTGCCCTACTTATGGCCTGACCTGACCTATTTAATTAAAATGCTAGGCTCAGGCTGTTTTTAAAACCTATTTATTTAAATAGGTCAGACTTATATTTATTATTTATTAATATTATCTTTTATTATTATATTAATAATATTATTTCTATTTTAAATTCTATCAATTAGGCAATTACTTAGTAATCATTCTATATTCAGTAGTCGTTTCATATTCAGTAGAAGTTCTATATTTGGTAGTCATTTCATAAGGCTTTTAAAAAAGCAGGTCAGACCAAACTATTAAAAAGGTCAGGCCACGCCGAAAAAGAAGTCTATGATAGGCCGTAGGTCAGATTTAGGCCGAAAAATTAAATTATAGGTCAGACTCAAGTCTTTCAAAACCTGTCCTGACCTATTCTCACCCCTACTCTTAACTAATTTGTCTATGAAATACTTAAGTTTAAACTTTATTTTTTTTTTTTATAGATTAGATGATATAATTACTACTAAAAATTAAAATAAATATAATTCAATTTAAATTTAAAATATAATATTCAATCTAATAATATTTTATTTTATAAATTCAGATGTTGTCTCTCTATAGTGTCGTGCAGGGAAGTTTAGCTTGTTGTCTCTATAATAAGGTATTATTCGGAAAGAAGTTCAGTCACGTCTTTGTCGAATTAATTTGTTTGTTTATGCTAAGTCGTCGTCAATTGAATACCTGCACAGAAAAAAGTCCTATTGCCGTGTCGAAGACCAAGTTACGAATGTTCCTGCAAATATACGAAACCTACTTCTTTTATTTTATAATGAATGTGATTTAAAGTTTACATACATATATTAAAAAATATAATAATTATATACAAATAATATTATTTTGCTAATTTATCTATCTCAATTATTAGTTAGTTTTTTTATTATTATTAATATAAAATATAATAATATTTTATAAATTATCTATCTAGTAATTATGGTACATCTAATAATAATTAAAAATAAAAAAATAACATTTATTTTAAAACAAATATATTTTTTAAAATAGCATTCATAGGCCAAAGATGTGACGTGAGATGATTCTTTGAGATTTTATTAATCGTCTTAGCAAGTTTTGTTAACCGAGTAAAAAAATATTCATAAATAAGCAATTACCTAAAACCAACTGCAAAACAGTGGCAAAAAAGGAAGAAAAAAAATTACAATAAACAACAACAACGCAGAGAACAGTACCGCGACTAATTTGCTGAAAAAATAAACTAACAGCGATGAAGAAGAGTAAACCGGAATTGGGACACGAAATACCAAAAACAAATCTCACCGAAGAACAATGGGTCTCCGGGTAATCACAGAATAGGGTTGTCTATCTTAATATACTCTAAATACTATATTGAATAAGAGAAAATGAAAGACATATGATGAAACCGTGTGTGTGAACTACACAATGAAGTCGATTTTATATAGGCTCAAGGCAATAAATACAAAATTAAATATGAGAGATATTATCTCTATTTACATAATATTATGTGATATGTAATAATATAAAGATCGTAAATATATTTTCAACAGTTTTAATTCAAAATTGTTAGTCTCTATCATCGGGCGCGCAATACTCATCAATGAAACAATATCTTATACTAGTAGTACATATAATATCCGATACAACTCAATGTGGAGTATCTATATAATATCTTTATAACTCAATGTGGAGTATCTATATAATATCTTTATGCCAAATATGTGTTCCATTTCATAGTACCTTTTGGTTCTAGTGTCAAAAATATTAATCTTAAAACTTTTGTAACTTAAGAATTGATGTATTGTCATTGTCTCCGTAGTAGTGGTACTAGTAGTACATAGTGACATCAATTTATTATTCCAACTAAACCGAAAATGTCGAATTGAATTTCATAACCTTTTCGGTTTAGCTGGATCGCTGTCTAAACATAAAGTCTAAACACGCAGACATAAATGTTATGGGTGTTTCTTCTTTCACCCCCAAATGTTCTTAAATACACAAAAATACATATCTGAATTAGTCAATTTGTACATGTAAAATACACTACCGAATTAGGAAAGGAAGCTTTCATATGTTATTGTTGTTTGAGGCTTTAAAGTTGTTTTCAAAATGAAGATTTGAATGTTGGTATTAAAATAAAACATCGCTATCATTTGAATGTTTTTTACATAATAAGGTAAAAAAACCACGTCGATAACTATATTGATAATTCAAAATGATACAATTCATACATTAAAGATTCAAAATCGTCCTCAATTTTTCCGAATGAGTATATGTTGCAAGTTTTAACAAAAGGAGGCTTCAGTTAAGAAAATGTTCTATGTAGTTTGTGAAAATCTTGCTTTCATCTCAGCTTATATATTTGTAGAAGCAAAGAATGATTCAAGGCTATAAATAGTGTTTGATAACAAATCTTGCGCGTATTAATTCAAGTAGAAAGATAGAGCAAGTACCGGTTACAGATGCAGGAAGACAGTCATTTGATCACCTGGGGTTTGAATATCAAATATAGACTTGACAGTAAAAGTCACACAGGCATGCAAATCACTGCACAAATCAACAGTGATAAAATATACGCATTAGGTGAGTATTTACAATTAGATTCATAATGTATACACAAAACGCACAATGCAGGGTATCCCCCAAAACAATAAACAATACTAATGACTCCTAGGCATTCTATAATAAAAAAGAGAAACTAATACTATAATGTGGAGCAGAACAACTATCACTACTAGAACGGGGGAAAAGTGTGGGAAACAGTTGGAAAACAACAGGAGATATTGAAGATAAATGGGATAGGTGATCATCAATTATATGATTCAAATTCATTTTTCTACAATAATTTAAATACAACAAGAATCTAATTCAAAGAATTTCATTATCTTGTACTCAGTTTAGAACCTGACCAATGTTTGCATCAGATTCATGCTTTACTGAACACTTGACAGAGACATCTAATTTTTTATAGTCTTATTCTGAATCAAAATGATACTTGCATTATTCTGATTCATTCCTTCATTTTCCATATGTGAAACTTATCATACTTTTTTCCATAGTATGATATCTCGCGCAGATCAAAATGACAAGTGGGCTTCATACGCCGGACTTGGAGGATGGAATGGTAATTACCCTTACAATATACTAATTCTCTAGGACATATTTATCGTGATATCCCTCTTCAAGTACTCAAAATAACCATTTCTTTCACCAATATAAGTAACAAATAAATGTCTATGTGTAATTCCTATTTACTACTACTACTACCTTCGTTCCTAAATATAGGACTATGTTAACTAAACTATAGGAATTAAGAAATTTGTTAGTAGTATTAAATATGTTGTCAATTGATATTGTTTTACAAGTTTACTCTTTAGGACAGAGAGTTAGCTTATGTCTCTATCATAACATTTATTACAGATTGCAGAAAAAGATGTAACATGATTAGTGATATGTTGGTTACGAAATAATTAATGCAATTGAATATTTGAAATAGGTCATATAAAAAAGGACAAGGAAAAATCTGAAGATAGTCATATATTTAAGGACGAAGATAGTATATCTTATTGATGAATTTAAAGCTCACAATCTCAGTTTTTTGGTGTACAGATCCTGATATGCTTGAAGTTGGAAATGGTGGTATGACAACAGAAGAATATCATTCCCATTTCAGTATATGGGCATTAGCCAAGGTAACTTAAAACAAAATTTTCTGTTTAGATAACTCTATTTGCAATAATGTCCTGAGTCCTCTAAGGAAAATGTGATTTGCATGATAACAACTTTTCTTTTGCATATATAGGCTCCTTTATTGATTGGTTGTGACATTCGAGCACTAGACAACACCATAAAGAAACTACTAAGCAACTCAGAAGTTATTGCAGTAAATCAAGGCATGATTAAACTAAAAATCGTCTAATATCTCTTAACAGTCAATGCTTTTAATACTAATAATCTTGTGGTTTTGCAGACAAACTAGGAGTTCAGGGGAAGAAAGTGAAAAGTAATGATGATTTGGAGGTAATTCATTTACTCAAATTATTATCGGCGTCGATGTGTCAATATCAGTGTCATGTCAGATGTCTATGTTAGTATCTGTATTTCATACCTTGTCACAGAAATAAGTAGATAATAATACTACTAGATGCTATTACTAATAGATGTTTACCTTGAAGATAAAAGCACTTGTGTTAGTAGTGTGAAGTTTCTTCATAAAACTTGTTGAAGCTATGTGTTTTCCAAGAAGATATAAAGACTAACCCCTATCTATATGGATACTAAACTTCTAATCCTAAATAAATAGGGAAATCGGGAAAAATAATAATTATAAATTTATAATAACTAAGTAAAATGAAACTAATCTAACGAGATAATTTAAGATACTCTAAGATTAGAAACAGATCCTACGAGATAAACTAAGATACTCCAACATAATATTAAGATATTTTAAGATAATTTCTTATATTCTAACACTTCTTGAAGCACATGTGCAGATTTGGGCAAGCCCTCTCAGTTATAACAAGCTGGCAGTGGTCTTATGGAATAGGAGTTCATCGAAAGCAACAGTAACTGCATCATGGTCTGATCTAGGTCTGAAACCAGGAACTTCAGTTGATGCAAGAGATTTATGGGAGGTGAGAGACATAGTTTGACTTATTTTGTTCTTTACAATGCCATGAATACATAGCATTAAAGATACCTAAAATGTTGAGTTTTTGACTATTTATTTTGAACTTTGCAGCATTCAACACAATCATCAGTTTCTGGAGACATATCTGCCGAATTAGATTCACATGCTTGTAAGATGTATGTCCTGACTCCAAACTAAGTTCTCGTTATATTTAGAGTCTTTGACAGAAAAGGAGACAAACATCAGAAGTCAGGATTACCACAAATGCATTGGCAATGATTCGAGGTTCCGTAAAAGAAAGAGAAATAATAGGAAATTTATTTGTCAATAGGAAAAGCAGAAACAAATGAATAAAAGTTACATCTCTAATATGGTTTTTATTATAATCTATACATTGAGGTCCACTTGATCTCAATACGATAGACCTTTCAAATTTCAATTGCTTTTTAATACATTAAATTAAGCAAGCATAATTTTGATGAAATCAAATGCATAAAATGTTTTCTAGATATCTACACCACATAATTGCCATATTCTTATTACCGTTTCTAACTCGCCTGTGTACTAACCAGTGTTGCTAATTCGCCTATGTACTAACCAGGTTCCGGTCACCATGCATGTTCTTTTGGCTGAACTAAACCATTCAATCCTATTGCAAAATGTTCTAGCATAACAGCTACATGTTTTGGTTGATCTAAGGAGATACACCAGCCACCAGGTCTTAAAAATCAGCTAAAGTAACAAATCAATTCTATAGATGTTTGTATTTAAAAAGAATAGCACTTACATCTTCTCATTATGTTAAGAAAAATAATTATAAATACAGCGAATCTAGATGATGTTCATTTAACATGTAACCCAATTAAAGGAGAAAGGGATCAAAAAACACTGTTAAAAAAGGAACTGTACGATCAGTATTCACAATGCTCTACTTCTCTAACTAACTAACCCTTTTCCCCTATAAATATTATGGACCTTGCTTTTAGGCCTAAACAAGCAAACTTATATCCATGAACCCCATCAGATTTCACATGTATTCTACCTTTGTATTTGTAAAGATTCCAAAACAGTATATCAGAAATGGCAGCAATGAATCAAAATGAATAGTAATAAACCAGAGCTTATGTTCTATCAGTTACAACAACACTACCTGATTCATCCTCTTGGTCTCAATGAATATTGAAATGAATTTTTTATCATTTAGTTAACCATCAAGATATTTACTATTGTTAAATGTATTGGCTATGTAATACAGTTAATACAAAAAAAAAAAAAAAAAACAAAAAAAAAAAAAAAAAAAAAA
>JBBPBS010000577.1:5938468-6019490 GCA_037974835.1 Cicer judaicum
GATTCATCCTCTTGGTCTCAATGAATATTGAAATGAATTTTTTATCATTTAGTTAACCATCAAGATATTTACTATTGTTAAATGTATTGGCTATGTAATACAGTTAATACAAAAAAAAAAAAAAAAACCCAGCACTCATAAGACAACAATAATTTTAATATTCTACAGATTTCTCTCAAGTTGGAACTCACCAATCTACCAATTACTGAAGTATAAACACACTTAACAAAATTGATAAAATAATGTTGAAACATTGATTCAAAATAATAATGTTTAAATAGAAAAGTATCTTACCTACTTTCAGTCTTAAAGAAGACCTCTCACAATCATTTCTCGAAGAAGTTTCTCCGCTTTTTCATTTTCATCACTTTTCAACAGAGAAAGAATAATTATTTCATAAGTATTAGCATTTGGAATGCAGCCATTGTCTTTCATTTTTGAGAACAAATCCAACACTTCATCCAACAAGCCCTTGTTACAAAACCCTTGGATCATAATGGCATATGTATAGACATTTAGATTGTAGCCTTTGACCAAAAGATCTTCAAAAATCTTTTGTGAATCCTCTATTCTTCCACCTTTACACAATCCATCGAGAAGAATAGTATACGTGCGCATATCTGGTTGAATACCCAGGCCTTTAAATCTTTTCAATAATGCAATTGCCTTGTCAACATCATGGCTTTTACATAAAGCATCCAATATAGAATTGTAAGTATATATATCAGGTGGTTGGCCCCTATCATGCATCTCATCAACAAGCTCCAAAGCATATGTAATTCTCCCTGATTTACACAAACCATCAATGAGGGAATTGTAAGTTACAACATCAGGAACAATTTTTCTGGACTGCATTTCTTTGAAGAGGTTCATGGCTTCATCCACCATTTTAATCTTACAAAGTCCATTAATCACGATAGTGTAGCTCCTAATGTCAGGAGCCACTCCCCTTTGGGCCATAATGTTGAGTATACTCTTAGGCTTGTTCACTTTATTAACAAGGCAATATCCATCTATTAAAGAGCTGTAAGTAAAAATATCAGGTTTTATGTCTTTTTTCATCATCACAAGAAACACATTTTTAGCTTCTTTCAACTTCCCTTCCTTACAAAAAGCATCAACCAATATATTAAAAGTATACACATTTGGGTTGATGTTTTCCAATGTCATTTATTTAACAAATCAATTGCTTATTTCAATTGACCCATGATGCAAAAGCCACTAATTAGTGTATTGTAAGTGACAACATTAGGAGAAATTATCTTGACAACCATTTCAGAATATAAATCACATGCATCCGAAACAAGTTTATCTTTGCACATACTATCAATAATCGTGCTGTACATTACCACATCTGGGTGAACTAATTTCCCATCAACTCGTCTCAGCAACTCTAGAGCTGCTCTTGTTTCTCCAACTTTACATAACCCATTGATCAAAGTCCCGTAACTAACTTGATCCAACTGAAATCCTTGTGCTACCACCTTGTCATGAAAGTGCAATGCTTTATGAACCTCACCTTTAATACAGAGACCCTTGATGAGTGTGGTAAAAGTTATTGTATTAGGATGATAACCCCTTTTGATAATCTTTGAGAAAACAGAGAAAGCAAAAGTGATATGACCCAATTGGCAGAAACAATTCATTAAGAGACTGCAAGTTACAAAGTCAGGGTGAATTCCCCTAATTTCCATTTGTTGACAAAGGGAAATAGCAATTGAGTAATGCTTAATCTTCACAATGGAACCTAAAATCTTGCCAAATCCAATGGGTGGTGGGGTAGGATTCTTATGGAGCAAACGATTAAAGAATGAAACAGCATCCAGATGATTAACATTATCAAATTGAGGGTTTAGGTTGAAAAATAGTGTTTTGGAAATTGAAAAGGAGTAAACTTTGGAATAAAAACAAAAACAGCAGCAAACATACCCAAACCTTGAAATTGACATTGGTGTCTGTCACAGTCAACATATTGTGTTTGGAAGCAGATTCTCCCTTCACGTTATAAAGCTTCAATGTCAATTTCCTTGTTAAATTAGAGTTGTTGCCCAAAAAAAAATTCAAATTTGCTTCCCACACCCCTAAAATTTTTTTGAAACCCTAAATACCAAAAATACCCCCTTCACTCTTTATTCAAACCAATCTTCATCTTCACCTAACCTTCTTCATCTTCACTAAACCTAACCTTCAACCTTCACTAAACCTTCTTCAACCTTCAACCATCAACACATCTTCAAGACATTCAACATCATATTGAACATTATCTTCAACCATCAACACATTCGAGTAAGGCATTGTTGTTTTTGGTGTTTGGGTTAACCTTCTTCGAGAAATTCTGTTTTCTGGGTTTAATGGGGGATGATTGTTTTCTGTTTTCTAGGTTTAATGGGTTAGGCATTCTTCATCTTTTAAACATTCTGAGTTGAAGATTGTTTTCTGGGTTTAATGGGTTTTATGGGTTTAAGGATTTTCAGTTCACGTGTTCTGAAGTTGATGGTGTACGTCAACTGAGAAGCGTTACGTGAATTCAAATTCAGTCCCCTACGTGAATTGAGTTCACGTATGTACAATTTGGCAAAATTTTCATTGGTTACGTGAACTGAATTCACGTGAATTCAGTTCACTTGTATGCTACGTGAATTGAGTTCACGTAGGGCTACGTAATCTCAGTTCACATATTCAATAATATCAATCAACCTTCATAACCATACGCAATCCTAGTTCACGTATGCCTACGTGAACCCAATTCACGTAAATTGTAAAAATTCTTCATCTTGTTAGCTACGTGAACTCAGTTCATGTGAAGGTACGTGAAATGAGTTCACGTACGATACTCAGATCTGGAAAAAAAAAATACAGCTTCAGAATCCTTACCTGCTTGTTTAGATTCACGTTAATGATGAAGATGTTCAAAGTGATTGAACTATATTGAACATGAAATGCATCAAAATGATGAAGGTTGAAGTTGGTAGTTAGTGAGAAGATGAAGGTTGATGAAGGTTGAAGAAAATTGATGAAGGTTGAAGAAGGTTGATAAAAAGTGTTTTAATTGAAAAAAGAGGGAAGGGCATTTTTGGTATTTAGGATTTCAAAAAAAAATTAGGGGTGTGGGAAGCAATTTTGAAAAAATTTCTCATTATTAAAATTGAGAAAGAACAAGCTTTCTATGAAAGATATTTCTACTATATTATATATACCAATTAAATTTAAAATGAATTTAATTTCTATATATTATAAATATAAAAAATGTTTTATATAATTAAGTGATTAGGTTTAAATAATTAAATTAATGATAAAGTCTTGGTTTAATTGTAGTTTTAGTCCTTCTATTTTAGCTAAATCGCGAAAGTAGTCTCCCAATTTTATTTCTCCCCAATTTTGGTCCTCTAAACAAAATTTTGGTCCAAAACTCGATGAAATTTTATTTTTTGTATGCATTTATTTAAGTCACATCATACCTCGAGATCTCATGTACAACAATTGTATCTGAAATTTATGATCATAAATGGTGTCGTAGAGCTTACAAAAATAAAATTTCATCAAGTTTTAGACCAAAATTCTGTTTAGAGACAAAAACTGGAGAGAAAAAAATGGAGGGATTGCTTTTGCAATTCAGTTTAAATAGGGGGACCAAAACTGCAATAAAGACTAAAGTTTTTAGAGTTTATGATTTTAAATCTAAATAGAAAGAATTTTTGATTGATTGTATTTTTTGACTTTTTAATCAAACTTCGAAATATCGAAATCATTATCTCTTAGATACCAAAAGATGAAGATAAAAAAAATATGATATACAAACATTCAAATTGTCAATTCATTAAAAAAATGATTATATATACTTTAAGTCCCTATTAAATTATGACATTTCAAATTTATGTTCATAAAAAAAATTATATACTTTTAGTGCTATTTTGATTTTAGGAGGGACTTATAGTATCTATTTTTTTTTAAAAAAAATTCAACATAAAGACTAAGTTGATAATTTTTTATAAGGACTAAAAAGTCGAATATTTTTTGTGATCTAACGATTGAGATACACTAATCATATAAAATATCTTTAAACTATTATGGCATATCTGATTTTGGATCCCTATAAATAACTATGTTTTATTTTTACTCCCTCTAAATTTTTTTTCAAACAATTGTCCCTTAAATATTTTTTTAAAACAATTTTGGTCCATACTTTTGAATCAATTCATATGTAATGTGTGAATTTTGAACTATTTTATATGAATGTTTAGAACATTATAATAATTTATCACACAAAAATTTAAATTTTTTTTAACAAGTGATAAATTAAATATGAATTTTTTAAGCTTTTAACGTTTAAAATTTATATGTAATTTATTTTTTGTTAAAAAAATTTAAATTTTTGTAAAGAATATTCTTATAATGTTATAAATATACATGTAAAAAATATTTAAAATAATTTAACGATTTTTATAAGTTTATTTCAAAATAGGGAGTAAATTTATTAATACAAAACATTTGAGGAACCAGTATTTAAAGAAGAATTTTAAAATAACTAAAAATGAAATATGATATATTTAGGGAACTAAAATATATATAATTTAGTCAAATATTGCTTATAATTTGTAGAGAGATTATTTGAGTAAATCTTTAATACTATCCATAAAATATAAATCAATACGAAGTGATTAAGGTTTATTGTGTCAATTGAGATAATGTGTATTTGTCTTTAGAGAATGGTGGATTAAGAGTTTGAGATTTGAAAGCTTTTAATAAAGTTTTATTAAATAAATGTCGTTGGAGATTAAATACGGAGTTAGAGGATCTCTAGGTTAAGATGTTGATCAATAAATATGTGTTGGGAAAAACTCAGAGATAATTATCTCTATAATTCACAATATTTTTCCTCTTTTGTACATATAAATAGCCAAACAGAAAATTAATTTCGCGTGACAACAATTCACAAAAAAATAAATATGAGATTTGAGAGAATAAAAACCAATAACCTAGTGCACTAAAAACTTTCACTATAATAATTAATGGGTAAATTATATATTAAAATAACAAACTCAGTTCTAGAAATAACATACTAAAATTGTAGATCAAACGAAATAGAAGTATGTTTGCTACACATATTACCACCGTAACTCTCAATACACAGAGATTGAGACATATTTTGTGCTGAGAAGTTTGTTGCAGGTGTCACCGCACCTCCATTTCAAGACTTAGAATGACATTCTTTTATTCATTCAAAATTATCATTATCTATGTGGAGGATATTTTAAAATAGGTTGTCTACAAATGATAATTTGTTCCAATGAGTAATAATTTCTTTTGAAGATCAACAATATGTAAAAGATTGTAATGAAGTTGAACAACTCATCGTTTTGTTTTTTGTGTGTCCTCTTTTTGAATTTGTGTGGTATGATGTTTTGAATTGATTAGAACAATCTAATGAGTTTCTTATTTAATTTGATTTGCGGTGAGTGGACGATTTGAAAATTAAGAAATGAGACAATTTTAACATTGAGATTGATCAAATTACATGTAAAAGGATTTTGTTATTGATATAATCAAGTTAGACTTTTAGTTTGTATTTCAACTTTGTATTAAGTAATACGACAAAAAAAATTATGCTTAATTGTAGTTTTAGTCTCTCTATTTATCATGATTTAGGAAATTGGTCCCCTATTTTAAAATACGACATTTTTTATCTCTCATTCTGATTTTTGAACTAAAAAAATGATGACATAAAATATTTTAAATAACATGACATATGATACGATAATGTAAAGTGATTAACATCAATGAAATTAGAATAAAACACTGTAAAAACTTAACTTTCAACTTAAGAAATTTATCATATTTTTTAATTAAATTAATAACATATGAATAATTAATGAATCTAGTTGGTTTTATATCATATAATTGTATGTCACATTATTTTAAATATATCAAATCGTCATTTTTTAGTTAAAAACTTATGCTTCATTACAGTTTTAGTTTCCCTATTTTAGCTGAATCGCGAAAGTAATCCCCTTATTTTGTTTCTCCCTAGTTTTGGTCCTTCAAACAGAATTTTGATCTAAAATTTGATGAAATTTTATTTTTTAAAGTCATACTACATCATTTATAATAATAAATTTTAGGTACAATTGTTGAAAATGAGATTTTGACACATGGTGTGACTTAAATAAATGCAAAAAAAAATGAAATTTCATTAAATTTTGGACAAAAATTCTGTTTGAGGGGGGGGGGGGGGGGGGTGCAAAACTGGGGAGAAACATAATGGGAGACTAAATTCAACTAAAATAAGGGGACCAAAAGTACAATAAAACCAAAAATTTAAATGATGGATCAAAATCGACTTTCAAAATATGAGGACCAATTCAATGAATAAATATAAATATAGAAACTAAAATTACAATTAAATCAAAAAAATTCTAATTTTTTTCTTCTTTATTCTAATCATTTCTTGTGCTTATAACGTCTTCAATTTGCGTGGTTACAAAAATATATCATTTCTTAGTAAAACCACTAATACAAACGTGACTTCCAAAAAAAACTTTTACTTACTAAAGTGACCTCAAATATTTTTTTATTTAAAAAAAACTGTTGTACATTTTAATATTTTTAAAACTACAAACCAATAAAATTTTATATAAATTAAATAAAATATTTTATTTTTGTTCTAAATTATTTAATACTTCTTAGTAAAACTAAATTATTTTAATGAAAATAATAAGAATGGGAGAAATATAAGTTATAAATTAAAAAAATCATGAGACAAAAAATGAGCACATAGCTCATTCGAAAAGTATTAGTTAAAAATTAAGAAATCATGGGACAATTGGTGAACATATTACTAACTGGAATTCTTGATAGTGTCATAGAACAGTTAAAATATCTTATTTCATTTTTTAAAAAATATAAAAAAAAATATCATTTAATGTGCTAAAAAAATTTCTTTTGATATTAAATAAAATATTAATAATTTATTTATTAAATTTTGAAAAAATCCATCTAATCATTTCTCTTTAAACCTCATATCCATGCAACGTGAAAGTATTGATATTGACTTTGTTGTGTTACTAAATCTTATTTTCGGTTGCGTACAATTAGGAGACTTTTTCTTAGTTTCATCAGTTCACTCTCTTGTACTCAAATGTGGGTGTGGTGAAACGGATTTCATTCAAAATTTGTTATATTTATGTATCCAAATGGTGGTAACCTAACATTTTCTAGAAGGATATTTGATGCACTCGTTAGAAAAAGTGTTTTATAACGGACATCGATGATTGCAGGATATGCTCGTTCAGATCATTCATCAGAAGCATTTAATCTATTGAGAAGTATGGTAAGGACATAAACTAGACCTAATGGAGCAACCCTTGCAACTGTTTTATCAGCTTGTGCTGATTTGGGATCACTCAACAATGGACAAGAGATTGAATAGTACGTTTTCGAAAACGGATTTGAATCGGACCAACAAGTTCAAATGTCTATCATACACATGTACTCTAAATGCGATAGCATTAAGAAAGCAAGAAAATTATTTGATAGCGTCAAAGATAAAGATTTAACTATTTGGTTTTCCGTGATAAATAGCTATGTCATCCATGGAATGGGGGATGAAACTATCAACCTCTTTGAAAAAAATGACAACTTCAAAAGGGTTAAAATTGAATTTATTGTTTATACTAGCCTTTTGCCTGCATGTATCCATCCATTCATGATTGATAGAAAATGGATTAAAGTATGCAAACAGATTTCAGAATAACTTATACAATAGAACATTATACTTGTTTGGTAGATTTTCAAGGCCGAGTGGGCCAACTTGACCTAGCTTTAGATACAACTGAGGCGATGTCGTCGGAATTACAAGCACTAGTTTGGGGTTCATTCCTTAGTGCTTGTAGGATCCATGGCAATGTTGAGCTGGGAGAGCTTGCAGTTGTCAAGTTATTCGAACTTAGTCCAGGAATTTTTGGAAGTTATGTATTAATGGCTAATTTGTTCACCTCAGTTAGAAAGTTTAACTAGGCGAATACAATACAATACTTGATAGATGGTAAATAAATGGTTAAAGAATATGGTTGAAATCAGGTTCAGATTTGTTGTTGATTTAATGTTTGCCGCGACAAATCAATCAAATTGTCGTAGTAACAATGAAAGATTAACTGAAAAAGAAAACAGATTGGGGGAACCCCTAAAAGCTAAGATTATGCAACAAGTTATTAAACTTGCATTTGGTAATGTCAATAGTACTTTCATGCCCCAACATTAGAAGAACATAAAATCATTTCCATGAATGTTGATAAGTGCTTTCTAATAAAAAAAACCAGTGTGTAGTTGAATTTTGAGTCTTGTTCTTGTCAAAGTAAAGGCTTAAGGTGAAGTGATACTTGTTACTTTCATGTGATTCAAAACAGAGAAAGACATGTAAATTGAAAATATCATAACTTTATTATCGTTTTTAATAGACATTCCTTGATGATTACTTTCATTTTGGTGCTAATGTAGATGAAAAATAATTTTTGTTACAAGAGAAGTTTGAAAGAAAAAAAAACAAGAATTTTATGTGGCATTGTGTCACATTTCCAAGTTACAAGTAATAACCTTCCACTCTTCCATACAATAGACCTCAAATCAATTTCACATAGATTGAGGTGGCTAGCAAATGGTCCGAGTATACATGTCTTTTCTTACACTGGTTATGTAATTAACGACTACACATTTTACACCAAATAACAAGATGATCATACCACTATGCAAAATAGCGGAGTCACTCTCGTAGCTGAAGCGATGCATGCCTCAAGTGCAAAAGACAAAAACCCAATATATGCAAAGCTATCATATTTTGGGGTTATCAAGCGCATATGGGAGTTAGACTACATAATGTTTCGTGTTCCCATATTTGGTTGCAAGTGGGTCAATAATAATAATGGCGTTCAGATTGATGAGTCAGGGTTCTTGCTTGTCGATTTTAATAGGGTGAGATACAAAGACGAGCCTTTTATTTTAGCGTCGCAAGCTCAACAAGTGTTTTATGTCACTAATCCTGCTGATGATAAATGGTCTGTTGTCCTATCGACCAATAAAATAAGTGATGATAACAATAATGATGAAGATGTTGGTAATGATCTTTTAATTGCAACATCACAACCACATGAAATTGATTCAACTGATGATGGTTTATATCTTAGAGATGATCATGATGAAGAAATTTGGATTAATACGTTATTTCGTATCGTTAATGGACAAACAAATGTGAATCCCACCAGGAAAAGAAGAAGAACAACTTAATGTACATATTTAATTGTTTTATATAAGCCATGTATCTGAACTAAGTTCATGTAATTTAATTGTTTGAACGTCTTTAATTGTTTTATATAAGCAGCCATGTATTTGATTTTCTGCTTATATTTATTTTCTACTTATATTTAGCTTGATCTTAGTGTTTTATACTAAGTTCTTGTAATTTAATATAAACTAGCAATTTACATGAACTGAACTAAATATAAACTAGTAATTTACATAACTAAACTGAACTGAATAAAAATCCAAATATAGATAAAAGGCTTTTAAAAATTTAAAATAAGGAGGTCTTTTAGAGCGCTTTCCCAACATGCGATGTAAAAGGATTTTAAAAAAAAAGTCATATAACATAAGAAAACAAGGAGTTCTTTTACAGCGCTTGTTTGAAAAAGCGCTGTAAAAGAGCCTTTTTAAAAATTAAAATAAGGAGGCCGTTTAGAGCGCATTTCCAACAAGCGCTGTAAAAGGTTTTTAAAAAAAATAGTCATATAACATAAGAATACAAGGAGTTCTTTTACAGCGCTTGTTTGCAAAAGCGTTGTAAAAAAGCCTTTATAAAAATTAAAATAAGGAGGTCTTTTAAAGTGCTTTTCCAACAAGCGCTGTAAAAGACGTTTAAAAAAAAGACATATAACATAAGAAAACAAGGAGGTCTTTTACAGTGCTTGTTTGAAAACGCGTTGTAAAATAGTCTTTTTAAAAATAAAATAAGGAGGTCTTTTAGAGCGCTTTTCCAACAAGCACTATAAAAGGCTTATAAAAAAGCACTATAATAGGGTTTTATATATAACAGTAAACTGCTTCAGTTTCCTCTTCATTACGTAAACTTCACTATCATCTCCTCTTCATCGTTCTTCTCTTCCTTTGCAAACCCTATCATCTCTTCCATATCATCTCTGTCATTTCTCTCATTTCGATGATCATCTCTTTTCATTCACAAATATATAAACATTATCTCTCATCCACGAACCATCTTATTTCATTGAAATACGTAACCCTTATTACGTATTTCTTCGAACCATACGTATTTCTGTGAACCCTTATTTATGTGCATTACATATTTCTTCGAACTCTCACTATTTAGGTATTGATGTTATTAATTTTTTGTTATCACTAAAATGCTTGTTGAACTTATACTGATACGTACTTAGACTACTGCATGTTGAACTTGTTCAAGTTATACAGAACTGCATGTTGAACTTGTTGTAGATAATTGGATACCAACAAAGATTTAGATTGTCAAAATGAGGAAGTTGACAACACAAAGACTTACGAAAATGAAGTGAAACGTGGTGCAACCATCATGCAAAAGGTCATAAAAGCAAGGAACAGTGGCATAAAATTTGAGGTATACTATACTCTCTTTGCTGTTTATTTTTTATCTTTTCTAAAAGCATATACTTACTATATGAGTTTATTAGGTTGGATGGAATGAGAGTAGTTAGCTAATTGACCCCAACAGCTCCATGTTTGTAAGTTACATTGGGGCTGTTGTTCGTTAGAATATCTCTATTAAAATTGATGATTGGAGAGATAAGGCGTTGAAAGATGCGAAAGACATACTGTGGAATGATATACAAGTAACTTTTTTGATCCACTTTTTTGTCATTTATAATTTTGTCCATTGTAATACTTTACTCGAACTATATCTTTATTTCGCTTGTAGACTGCTTTTGTTCTTGATGAGGTGAGAAAGAATTACGTCTTGAAAGTTTCCGGGAAAATACACCGGGGTTTTATATATCAAATGAAGAATGGAGTGCATTTGTATCAAAACGTTCGGACCCCGCATTTGTGGTAAGTGATTAATTAATTAGCATTTGTGTTTTATTATCCATATTCATAGCGTATTTTAAATTTTTACACGATTGTTATTTTTTTTATATAGAATATAAGTAAGGCAAATTGCGAGAGGGAAAAAAATCCGCCGCACCCATACAAAAAATCACGTATGGGATATGCACGTGTAGAGCAAATACTTGTAATTAATTAAACATCACTTTTATATAATGAGAGAATTTGTATTATAAACTATAGTTTATAACTAATATTTTGTTTATGATCTTAACGAATACCGACAAGACACCCAATCCGATCAATCGTTGGGTTGTCATATCTTGTGGAAGGAAGCTCGTGTAAATAAGGATGGAGTGGTTGATAACGAAAATGTTCAAAAAGTAATAGAACTTTGTGTAAGTATATTATCACTTTAATATTTTCTAATATTGTATTTTATCACTTTAATATTATCACTTTAATATTTTTTAATATTGTATTTTAAAAATAATATTCAACTTATCTTTTTAATCCTACATGTATTTTAGGAGAATATCGAACAAAGTTCGAAAAATCAAGAGGACAACAAAGCTAGTTGTAGGGAAATTCTTGGTAAAGTGTATAATGTTCCTGAATATTCCGGTCGCATGAGGGGGAAATGATTTGGCGTAACTCCTAAAAGCTATTTTTCACAAGAGAAGCTCCAAAATCCATCCAATGAGGAACTATTAGAGAAGCTCAAACTCCTATTGGAGCAAGTGGCACTCTTGGTGAAGACGAATAAAGACAAGCAACTCCCGGATTAGCTCCAACGTGAAATACAAATGGAGAGTGAAAACGCGAGTTGCAACATTTGTCTCAAAAGTCTTCCCGAGGTAATTAATTACTTACTTATGTAATTACTTATGTATTAACTATACTTATGTTTTAACCATTGATTTAGGGTGTCACTCCTTGCGTGTTGTACTTATCCTCCCCTACTCATCGGAAGGTCGGAAAAGGAACATTGTACAATACCTCGGGAGAAGTATTGCACAACACACGGATCCCTGCAGGCCATGTCAAAGTATCACCAATTATTGCTTTGGAACCAAATGCACCGTTACCTATACCGGACAACGATGTAAATATGAAGTTTTTGGTCGAAGCAATTGGTAGTTACGTGGCATGACCCACACATCTTGTTGCCCTTGATAAGGTATATTTAATTAATTGAAATGTACGTTTAATTGATATGTATATTTAATTGCTGATTTTTTCCCGCTCCTAACTTTAATTTCACATTTATATTTAGATTCTGAAAAAGCTTAAAGGGAATGATAAAAAGATTCCCAGAAAACGAGTCAATTACATCGCTCGAAAAGGTTTGTCACATTTATTCCGAAAGGTTTGTCATTATTTCTCAATAAACTAACATTTAACCTAATTTTTTCATATTCAATCAAATAAACCCCCTGCACAGCAAAATAAAGCCAGCAAACCTCAAAACAAAAATTGTCAAAGTTGCAACTAAAAAACTAGCAAACTTCAAAAGTTGGAGGGTAATAAAGTTGCCAAAGTTGCAGTTAAAAAATTGGATCGGGGAAAATCAGTCGCTGTTGCTCCTAAAATAAGTCAGCCATGTCTTGCTAAATATGGGTCGTGTCTTGACATCCAAGTAAAAAGGAATATGGGCAGCAATGACGATTCACGAACTTCTCAACCATAAGGAGCTGGGTGCTACTGACATCAGCTTATACATTAGGTAAAAAATACTTTTAATTGCATTTATTAGTAATTAATTAAATTTATTGATAATTAATCTAATTTGAATTTTTCATTGAAGGTTTTTGTATGAGAAGTTGGTGTGCACGCGCAGATTGTCAAATAGATATTCATTTTTGTCTCCACATAAGCTTTCGATATGTAAACTTGATCCAATGAATGTAAAGAAATACATTGTAGATATCTTATTAGAAAATATAGTGAAAGATAAATTGTTCTTTGCACCATATAATTCAGAGTATGTAATTATATATTATTTATTTATATCTTTTTTAATTTATGAGATCCTAATTTACTAGTTGTGTAAAAAAAATTGCTAACCAAATTTTTGTTGTTGTAGGGCACATTGGATGGTATTTGCAATCAATGCAACCTCTGAAGTTATATACTATTTGGATCCATTGCACGACAATTACAACAATCACTCCGATATAAAGACTATGTTCAACACGTAAGTAATGTGTTTGTTAACGTATAAATAATGTGTTTGTTAATGCTATAATAATCACATTTATTTACTCGGTAGTGCTTTACAAGTTTTTCGAGCTTAAAGAGGTGCTACAGTGTCGAAGCAAAAGTCTAATAACATCACATGGATTCCAATAAAGGTTTGAAATATATGCCTTTAAATTTTCATTTAAATTTTCATTTGAAATATATTTTATTGAGTTATATGTTTTATTTTATAATGCTCTCGTCAAACTAACAACATCGATTGTGGGTACTATGTATTGCGATTCATGAAGGAGATTGTTGATAGGAATCAAACTATTATCCCAGAAACGGTACAATATTTTCATTATTTGATTTTCATATATAAATTATGTATATATTTGATTCTAACTTATTTATGTTCAATTTTTATATTGCACAGTACGTTGACAATTCCAGTCCAACATACTCTGAGAAAGATCTAATTGAATTAAAGGAAGACTGGTGCCAATATGTGCTTGAAATGAAAATTATTTGATTTTCTGGGAAATAGCGCTGCAAGGGATCTGAATATATGGTAGCTAGTTCTAATGTGTAATAATGTTAGTTATATGTATATGAATAAGACACAATATCTAAATATGTATATGAATATGTGTTGTTGTACAATATTTAAATATGTATATGTAGTTAAGTTATATATGTACCTGAATATGTTCTGTCGTTGTGTAAATTAAGTTATAAAGTTAAGTAGTATATGTATCTGAATATGTTCTGTTGTTGTGTAAATTAAGTTATAAAGTTAAGTTATATAGTTCAGTTTTTGTGTACTAATTGTGAAATGAATGTGTGAACTGATTATGAATTGATTCTAGATGAAAATGATTTTGAAAAAAAAATTAAAAGACAACGCTTTCTAAAAAAATGCCATAAAAAACCAAAAAGCATTTTTTTTAAAATTTCATTTACAACGTTTTAAAATAAAACTAAAATAAGAATGCACCTTTTACAGCGCTTATTTGAAAAAGCGTTGTAAAAGATGAATAACAATGCATATATTGACTGCACCTTTTACAGCGCTTATTTGAAAAAGCGTTGTAAAAGGTCACATTTTAGAGTGCTTATTTGAAAAAGCGCTATAAAAGGTGCATAATAATGCATATATTGAGTGCACATTTTACAACGCTTTTTCAAATAAGCGCTGTAAAATGTGCATAATAATGCATATATTGAATGCATCTTTTACATTGTTTTTTCAAATAAGCGCTGTAAAATGTGCATAATAATGCATATATTGAGTGCATATTTTACAGCACTTTTTCAAATAAGCGCTGTAAAATGTGCATAATAATGTATATATTGAGTGCACATTTTACGACACTTTTTCAAATAAGCGTTGTAAAAGGTGCATTCAATATATGCATTATTATGCACCTTTTACCGCACTCTTTTCAATAAGCGCTGTAAAACATGCATAATAATGCATATATTGAATGCATTTTTTACAACGCTTTATCAAATAAGCGCTATAAAAGGTGTACAACAAGCGCACAATATATCTACATATTTTATAACGTTTTTTGAATTTAAAAAACGCTGTTGTATCTTTTTACAAAACTCGATTCTATAGCGTTTTTCTTTTTTGAAAAAGCATTGTAAATGGCTTAAAAAAAACGCAGTAAAATCTTATTTTTTACATAGTAAATGAAGGCTTTATTAATGGCTTCCAAATCTGTAGGTGAAGATACTTGCTTGTCATATTGGAATTGGACCTCAATATTTATTTGAAGGGTTTGTTTCATCTTTTGGATGGACATATTCATCTATTGCCTTCATTTCAGGGTCAAGGTAATTGTGTTTAGTCATGGAATCTAGCCATTCATCATCTAATATTTATTTTTAGAGATGTCATGCCATCTTCTATGAAAATCATAGCCACCCTCTTCTTGTCCTTGGGAATAAATTGTTCATCAACTTGGGGTAGTATCAGTTGCTCATTCTCAAAAACAGCTTTTTAATATTCCCCGCAACTTTATAATGGGATCCACCTTAAAGGTTTCAAATATTTGGCAATAATATTATGCCCTACCAAATCTTTGTGAGGTTTACCAGGCTTTGACATACCACCACTTCTAAAAAATTGACATTTTCGTATGGAAACTTCAAATAAAATAGATTTTATCTTGAATTACTCTACATTTTTGGGACATACTAGGAATAAATTTCAATTATGTGCAAAGAGTTGAGACGTATTTGAGACAAATATATTATTGTTGTTTATTTTATTATTTGTTTATAAATTCTATCTCAAGTCTATGCGAAATATGGAGCGGTTTGAAATGGAATATACAATATTATTTATTTTTTAAATTTTTAATGAATTCCGTCACAAATCTATGCCAAATATTGAGATGGATTTAACACACTAGAGTTGTGTACAATTTAGAAACATATTTGAGATATTTTCTATTACTCTTAGAAATTCGTCCTATTAATCTTGGAAACATATTTGAGATAAAATACACAATATGACTAATTCCTTTAACTTTTACTTGATTCCATCCTATTGGAGTATTCAAGATAAATTTTGGACAACATACATACCATTGCTCATTTTCCATCATTTATAAGTTTGTTATAAATTTGGAATAAATTTAGAGATAATTGGGACAAAAAGACATAATTTTCAATCCTATCTTGGACAAGGTTTTTGGATGTCATGATTGGAGGTTTAGGTGAATTACTCTAGATTGCTACTTCATATCCTATCTTAGACAAGGTTTTGGGATGTCATTTGATTGAGTAACCCATTCTTATATTAAGCTTAGAGTAATTGGCAATGGATTTTATATGGTCAAATTTGATGTAAGAGCAGATCGTGTGAGAACAATCTCCATGCCTAAGATTCTTTTTGCTGGTCATAAATTCTTCATTTCATATTCTGAATTTAGCAATTTGTTAAGCTTGGTGATTTCTGTTAAATTAGAACAAGCTATTAGCATATCATCAACATAGAGGAGTAAGTAAATAAGACAACTTGATTTTGTTCTCTCGAGGTAGACACAACAGTCAAAATAACTTATGTCGAATCCATTAGATATTACTTGTGAGTTAAACCTCAAGTACCATTGTCTTGGTGATTTCATTGACCGTAGTTTGGAACTTTACTTGTCCAAAGCTCTTCTGGTGTCTTGAAATCAAAAGCTGTAGATGTAGACCTATTGACTAAGTACCAATTAATATGGACGGCTTCTCTCCAGAAGTGTTAATTTACTCAATTATTCATTAGACAACATATAACTGACCCTCTCCAATATTGTCCTATTAATCCTTTTAGCTAGGCCATTTTGTTGAGAGGTCAATATGCCAGTCTTTGTGTCTTGATATTCCATTGTCTTTGCAAAATTCATCAAACTCATCACTCATATATTTAAATTCATTATTACTTCTCAAAACCTTGACTGGTTTCCTAGTTTGATTCTCAACAAGGGCTTTCCATTGTTTGAAACATTTGAAGGCATGATTCTTATGTTTCAACAAATATACCTATACTTTCCTTTGACCAGCCATCAATGAAAGTGATGAAGTATCTGACCCCTCGTCAATGAGTGTACATAATCCACTATGATTTGGTACTATATGTGGCTTTAGAAAACATATTTCTTTTTTGTTTTCCATATAGACAGTGTTCACAAAATTCCAATTTATCAATCTTATCATTACCAATCAGCCCTTGCTTAGACAGTTCTTCAAGACCTCTTTTATTGACATGAGCTAGTCTTATATGCCAAAGTTTTGTGGATTTAAACTTTGACTTAGAAATTAAGCTAGCAGGATTTATAATGGTTTTATTTTAATTTGTAGATGCCATTCTTTTTGGATCCTCTCATCACTTCAGTTGAACCTTTGATGATATTTAAAACTCCACCTTCTCCTTTGAAAAAACTGCCTCATTGATCTAACATTCCAAGTGATATGAGGTTTCTTTTCAAGTCTAGAACATGTCTAACCTCTATGAACACTTTTGTTGATCCATCCATCAATCTGACCTTGACATTCCCAATTCCCATCACTTTACAAGCAATGTTATTTCCCATTAGCACATTTCCAGCAACAACTTTGTTGTATGAACCAAACCATTCTTGATTTGGTGTCATGTTAAATAAGCAGCCTGAATCATGAATCTATTAATCTGTCACTACGCCAAAAATAGGATTTTACAGCGCTTTTTTTAATTCATTTACAGAGCTTTTTCAAAAAAAATAAAAAACCGCTATGGAATCGAGCGCTGTAAAAGATACAACAGCGCTTATAAAAAAGCGCTATAAATCACGTAAATATAACGCGCGCTTGTTATGCACATTTTACAGCGCTTATTTGAACAAGCGCTGTAAAATGTGCATATAAAATTCATATACTGGGTGTGCCTTTTACAACGCTTTTTTCAACAAGCGCTGTAAAATGTAGACCCATAATTCATATATTTGGTGTGCCTTTTACAGCGCTTTTATTAAAAAGCGTTGTAAAATGCAGACCCGTAATTCATATATTTGGTGTGTCTTTTACAGCGCTTTTATTAAAAAGCGCTGTAAAATGTCCACCCAATGCACATTTTACAGCGCTTGTTCAAAAAAGCGCTGTAAAATGTGTTTTTTTTTTAAATGTTGTAAATTAAATTTTTGAAAAGCGCTTTTTAGCTTTTTATGGCATTTTTTTAGAAAGTGGTGTCTTTTATCTTTTTATCCAAAATTATTTTGATCCAGTTCACACAACACAACCAGAATCAGTTCACACAACATAACTAGTTCACACAACACAACAAAACATATTCAAATACCATAAGCAGTTCACACAATCAGATACATATATATAACCCTGTAACTATGTAATTTACAACCTAATTAACTACATTCAGATACATATATATAACCTAATTTACAACCTAATTAACTACATATACATTGAACCTAATTAACTACATATTCATATGCATGTTCATATATTGTCCTATGATCATATACATATAATAACTAAAAAATATACAAAATATGCACTATCTACCATATAATATTCAGATCCCTTGCCCAGCAACATGCTATTTCCCAGAAAATCAAATAATTTTCATTTCAAGCAGATACTCACACCATTCTTCCTTTAATTCCATTAGATCTTCCTCAGAATATGATGGATTGGAATTGTCAAAGTACTGCAATATAAAAATTGAACATATTATATTAAGTTAGTATCAAATATATAGATAATTTATATATGAAAATCATATAATGAAAATACCGTACCGTTTCTGGGATAATAGTTGTATTCTTGTCAACAATCTCCTTCATGAATCTCCACAGTCGATGTTGTTTGTTTGACGAGGGCACTTTATTGGGATCCATGTAATATTATTAGACTTTTGCTTCAACATTGTAGCACCTCTTTGAGCTCGAAAAACTTTTAAGGCACTATCGAATGAATAAATGTGATTATTATAGCATGAACAAACACATTATTTATATATATACATATATATATATATATATGTAAGAAATAAATGAATATTACTTACATGTCGAACATAGTCTTTATTTCGGAGTGATTGTTGTAATTGCCATGCCAGGGATCCAAATAATATATAACTTTAGAGACCGCATTGATTGCAAATAGCACCCAATGTGCCCTACAACAACAAACATTTGGTTAAGCAATTTTGTTTATACACAACTAATAAATTAAATTCTCATCAAATAAAAAAGATAAAATTACGTACCCTGAATTATATGGTGCGAAGAATAATTTATCCTTTTCTATAGTTCCTAATAACATATCTACAATGTATTTCTTTACATTTTTTGGATTGAGTTTCCACATCGACATCTTATGCGGAGACAAGAATGAGTATTTATTTGACAATTTCCTCGTGCACACAACCTTCTCATACAAAAACCTTCAATGAAAATTTTAAACTAGATTAATTACCAATACATTTAATTAATTACCAATAAATGCAATTAAAAGTATTTTTTACCTTATGTACAAGCTCATTACAGTAGCACTAAGCACTTTATGTTTGAGGAGTTCGTAAATGTGCTCCTTTTCGAGAAATTCATCATACTCATCTCCAAATATATCTTTATTCATGGATACGATGCGTGAATCGTCGTTGCTGCCCATGTTCCTTTTTACTTGGATGTCAAGACACGCCCCGTATTTACCAAGGCATGGCTGACTTATTTTAGGAGCAGCAGCAACAGCGACCGATTTTCCCTAATCCAGTTTTCTTGCTGCAAGTTTGGCAGCTTTATTACCCCCCAGCCTTTGTGATTTGGCAGCTCTATTACCCTCCAATTGTTTAGGTTTGCTGCCTTTTTTTGGCTGTACAGGTGGTTTATTTATTTGGATCTACAAAAATGAGGTTAAATGTTAGTTTATTGAATCTGAAAAAATGACAAACCTTAGGCAATAAATGTGACAAACCTTTTCGGGAGATGTAACTGATTCGTTTTTGGGAACCTTTTTATCATTTCCTTTAGGCTTAATTTTCATCATCTAAATATAAATGTAAAATTAAAGTTAAGAGCGGAAAAAAATCAGCAATTAAATATACATATCAATTAAACATACATTTCAATTAATTAAATATACCTTATCGACAGCAACAAGATTTGTGGGCCATGCCACGTAACTACCAATAGCGTCGCCCAATAACTGCATATCTCCATCGTTGTCCGGTATCGGCAACGGTGCAGTTGGTTCGAAAGCAACAACATGCGATACTTTGACATGGCCCGCAGGGATCGGAGTATTGTGCAATACTTCTCCCGAAGTATTGTACAATTTTCCTTTTCCCACCTTCCAATGAGTAGGCAAGGACAAGTATAGCACACATGGAGTGACACCCTAAATCAATAGTTAAAACATAAGTACAATTAATATATAAGTTTGTTTAATACATAAGTAATTACATCAGCAAGTAAGTAATTAATTACCTCGAGAATACTTTTGAGACCGACGTTGCAACCCGCGGTTTCACTCTCCATTTGTATTTCATGTTGGAGCTGATCCGGGAGTTGCTTGTCTTTGTTCGTATTCACCAAAAGTGCCACTTGCTCTGTAAGTATTATGAGCTTCTCTAATACTTCCTCGTTGGAAGGTTTTTGGCGCTTCTCTTGAGGAAAATAGCTTTTGGGAGTTACGCCAAATACTTTCCCCCCAACCCGACCGGAATACTCAGGGACATTAAACGCTTTACCCAAAATGTCCTTGCAAGTATCCTTGCTGACCTCCTGATTTTCAGAACTTTGTTCGATAATCTCCTAAAATACATGTAACATTAAAAAGATAAGTTCAATAGCATTTTTAAAATACAATATTAAAAAGTATTCAAGTGATAAATACAATATTAAAAAATATTAAAGTGATAATATACATACACAAAGTTCTACTACTTTTTGAACATTTTCATTATCAACCACTCCGTCTTTATTTACACGTGCTTCCTTCCATAATATATGACGACCCAGGGGTTGCTCGTCTTGGGTGTCTTGTCGCTATTCGTCAAGATCATAAACAAAATAATACAAATTAGTTTCACACTATAATTTATAATACAAATTACTTCATTATATAAAAGTGATGTTTAATTACTTACAAGTTTTTGTTCAAGGCATGCATATCCCATACGTGTTTTTTTGTATGGGTGTGTTGGATTGCTTGCCCTTTCGCGATTTGCCTTACTAATATTCTATATAAAAAATAGCAAATATGAATAATAAAACACAAATGCTAATATGAATAATAAAACAAAAATGCTAATAAATTAATCACTTACGACAAATGCAGGGTCTGAACGTTTGGAAACAAATGCACTCCATTCATCGTTTGATATATAATGTTTATATATTTTTGGAGCTTCAACATTTGTGTTTCCTTCTCTATCTTTTAGATAGAAATTTGAGAGATGAGATCTAAATCCCCGATGGATCTTCCCAGCAACTCTCAAAACATAACTCTTCCGTCCCTCATCAAGAACAAAAGTAGTCTGCAATGAAAAAAATTATAAGTAAAGTATTTCAATGAAAAAAATTATAAATGACAAAAGCGTGGATCAAAAAATTTACTTGAATGTCATTCCATATTATATCTTTGGTATCCTTTAACGCCTTATCTCTCCAATCGTCAATCGTAATTGGGATATTTTGACGAACAACAGCCCCAATGTAACTTACAAACATTGAGCTGTTGGGCAATTGGCTGACCACTCTCATTCCAGCCAACCTAATAAACTCATATAGTAAGTACATGCTATTAAAAAAAGATAAAAAAAATACACAACAAACAGAGTATAGTATAGTATAACCTCAAACTTGGTGCCATTGCTCCTTGCTTTAATCATGTTTTGCATTATAGTTGCACCACGTTTGATTTCATTTTCATAAGTCTTAGTGGTGCCAACTTCTTCATTTTGATATTCTAAATCTTTGTTTCTATCCATTTAACTACAACAAGTTCAACATGCAATTTAGTAGAACATCAACAAGCTCAACATGCATCATGCATTATTCTAAACAAGCTCAACATGTATCAGTATATCTTAAACAAGCTCAACATGCATTTTAATGATTACAAAAAATTAATAACATCAATACCTAAATAATGAGGGTTCGAAGAAAGATGAAATGTGAAGAAAATAGGGTTCGCAGAAAGTTCACAGAAATATGGTTTGAAGAAATATGTAATGAGGGTTACGTATTTCAATGAAAATATATTGTGTGCAATGGGAGAGATGATCTTGGATGGAAAAAAGGTTCGTAATGGACGGGATTATAGGGTTTGCAAAAGAAGAGAAGAACGATGAAGGTTGAGATGATATTGAAGTTTACGTAATGAAGAGGAAACTGAAGCGGTTACTGTTATATATAAAACCCTTATACAGCGTTTTTTTATAACCCCTAAGCCTTTTACAGCGCTTGTTTGAAAAGCGCTCTAAAAGGCATCCTCATTTAATTTTTTAAAAGGCTCTTTTACAGCGCTTATCCCAATAAGCGCTGTAAAAGATCTCATTGTTTTATTATGTTGAATAATGTTTTTTTAAAGCCTTTTTACAGCGCTTGTTTAGATAAGCGCTGTAAAAGGTCTCTTTGTTTTATTTTTAAAAGGGTCTTTTACAGCGCTTATTTGAACAAGCGCTGTAATAGACCTCCGTGTTTTATTATGTTATATGAATGTTTTTTTTAAAGCCATTTACGACGCTTTTTCAAATAAGCGCTGTAAAAGGTCTCTTTATTTTATTTTTAAAAGGGTCTTTTACAGCGCTTATTTGAACAAGCGCTGTAATAGACCTCCTTGTTTTATTATGTTATATGAATGTTGTTTTTAAAGCCTTTTACAACGCTTATTTAAATGTGCGCTGTAAAAGGCCTTATTGTTTTGTTATGTTATTTTTGTGTTTGGTTTATTTGGGTTCCATATGGGATGACATTAGAAACATGCAAAACAATGAATGGTTAAAAACATTGTTATCATCATGCAAAACCCACATAGTAGTAACTGGTCACCACCAAAATCTCTTACCTCTTCACCAAACTCTTCTCCTTTTATGCATCTTCTTCACAAACATCAAAGCTTACTCTCTCACAATTCAATCTCCACCTCAACACCCTTTTTATCTCTTTACATTCCCTTTCCTTCTTAAATCGTGTGGTAATTCGTCGATAAGTAGTTCGAAACCTGGTCTTCAGGTTCATTGCCATGTTGCAAAAAATGGGTTTGAGTCTGAAGTTTTTGTTAACAATGTGTTTTTGGGGATTCCTATGATGCGTACAAGGTGTTTGAAGAAAATTCTGTTAGGTGTTTGATGAATGTTATTTTTAAAGCCTTTTACAGCGCTTTTTCAAATAAGCGCTGTAAAATGTCTCATTGTTTTGTAAATTTATATGAATGTTATTTTTACAGCGCTTCTTCAGAGAATGCGTTGTAAAATGTCTCTTTAAAAAGGTCTTTTACAGCGCTTTTTAAAATAAGCGCTGTAAAAGGCCTCGGTATGTTATTTTTGTGTTTGGTTTATTTGCGTTCAATATTGGAAGACATTAAAAACATTGTTATCATTGTTTATTGGATTAAAAATATGTTATCACAATACTTTAGGAGATGATAAATTATTAGAAATGAGAAGTTATGAATAATCTATGCACTGAGCAAAAGAGAATATCTCTGTTCAGATCAGTTCAGTTCATGTAAATTACTAATTTATATTCACTTCAGTTCATGTAAATCAAGCTAAATATAAAACACTCATTGTTACATGAACTTAGTATCAAACACTCAAATCAAGCTAAATATAAGAAAAAAATAAATTAATCAGAAATTAAATTAATCAGAACTTAGTATAAAACACTCAATTCAAATTACATGCATATTTATCACAATAATTCAGATTACATGCATGGCTTATATAAAACAATTAAACATGTACATTAAGATGTCCTTCTTTTTTTCCTGGTGGGATTCACATTTGATTGTCCATTTACAATACGAAACAATGGATTAATCCAAATTCCCTCATCATGATCATCTCTAAGATATAAACCATCATCAGTTGAATCAATTTCATGTGGTTGTTGTGATGTTGCAAATAAAAGAACATTACCAACATCTTCATCATTATTATTATAATCACTTATTTTATTGGTCGATAGGACAACAGACCATTTATCATCAGAAGGATTAGTGACATAAAACACTTGTTGAGCTTGCGACGCTAAAATAAAATGCTCGTCTTTGTATCCCACCCTATTAAAATCGACAAGCAAGAATCATGACTCATCAATCTGAACGCTATTATTATTATCGAGCCACTTGCAACCAAATATCGGAACACGAAACATTGTGTAGTCTAACTCCCATATGCGCTCGATAACCCCAAAATATGATAGATTTGTATATATTGGGTTTTTGTCTTTTGCACTTGAGACATGCATCGCTTCAGCTTTGAGAGTGGCTCCACTACTTTGCATAGTGGTCTGATCATCTTGTTCTTTGGTATAAAATGTGTAGCCGTTAATAACATAACCATTGTAAGAAAAGACATGTAAGCTCAGACCATTTGCTAGCCACCTCAATCTCTGTGAAATTGATCTAGGGTCTATATCAAATTTTGACTTTATGTGATTTTTTAACCATGTTATAAAACTTCGATTGTGCTCTCGAGTTATCCAATTTTGATTCCTATTCATGTTCAAACGAGATAACTGATCCATGTGAATTGTAACATACGGTTGAACCTTATCATCATTGTGCAGAACATACAATTGTGCCTGCTCCCATTCTGTCCTTGATATAGTCAGTAGTCTCCATCCAATTATCCCTTCTCCTGATATTCTTCCCGAATGACGAGACATGGGAAGCCCTATGGATTCAACATTGGACAGATATTCAGTACAAAATTCAGCAGCCTCTTCAACAATGTATCGTTCAGCAATACAACCTTCTGGTCGACTTCTACTTTTTACGTACCCTTTTAATATTTTCATACATCGTTCTATCGGATACATCCATCTCATATAAGTTGTCCCACAAAGTTGTGTCACCTTAACCAGAGGAACAGTAAGGTGAACCATTATATCAAAAAACGATGGTGGGAAATATAAGCTGGCTCACACAAAGTAACAACAATTTCCCTTTGCAATGTCGGTAATTTCTGAAGGTCGATCAATTTACTACAAATTTCCCTGACAAGAAACATAATCTAGTTAAGGCTAGTCGAACTTTTTCAGGTAAAATGGAACGTATACCTATTGGTAGCAAATGCTCCATTAGAATATGACAATCATGGGTCTTCAAACCTTTTAACTTGAGGTCTTTCATACAAACCAAATTTTTAATTTGAAGAGTATCCTTCTGAAACTTTAACTTCGTGTAGAAATTTACATAAAACAATTTTTTCCTTTCTAGATAGAGTATGAGCGGCTGGAGGTAGATATGTGCGATTTCCTTTCTTTACTAGAGCCAATTCATTTCTTATTCCCATATCGACCAAGTCCAATCTTGCGTTGATGCCATCTTTAGACTTTTCTGGAACATTGAGTAACGTACCAATAACACTATCAAATACATTTTTTTCAATATGCATCACATCGAAGAAATGTCTTATATACAATGACTTCCAATATGGCAATTCAAAGAAAATTGACTTTTTCTTCCACCCAGTTTTGACCAGCTCTCCTGCAAAAGGTTTGCCAAATTTATTGGTCAAACCTTGTACTTTTTCAAGTATTTGATATCCAGTCGGTGCTAAAGGAGCTTTACCTTCCTCTGATTTTCCATTGAATGCATTTCTCCACCAACGATACTGATGACTATAAGGTAAAAATCTACGATGTCCAAGAAACACTTTCTTCTTACAATGTTTCAACCGCATCCAATTTGTACTCTCTTCACATATAGGACATGCACACTGACCTTTAATGCTATATTATGATAAATTACCGTATGCTGGAAAATCATTAATTGTGCCGAACAACATAGCCCTCAAATTGAAACATTCTTTCTTATACCCATCATAAACTTCCACACATATCTCCCACAACCGTTTTAAATCTTCGATTAAAGGAGTCAAGTATACGTCGATATCATTCCCCAGTTGTTTGGGTCCAGAAATTAACAGACATAACATCATAAACTTACGCTTCATACATAACCATGGAGGTAGGTTAAATATTACCAAAATCACAGGCCACGTGCTATGTGAGATGCTTTGAAGACCATGTGGATTCCTTCCATCAGTAGAAAGTGCAAGTCTTAGATTTCTTGACTCTATCCCGAATTTAGGATACTCGTGATCAATTTTTGCCCATTGTAGGGAATCTGCAGTGTGTCGAAATATTCCATCTCTAATTCTTTCATCTGCATGCCATGTCAAGTGTTTTGAATCTTCTTCACTGCAATACATGCGCCTAAGGAAAATACCACACGACTTTTGCTGGAGTAGATTCTTTTTTCTTATATTGAGAAATATTGTATTTCGGACACGCCTTAAGTAGTTCATATTTGTTTCGAAATAAAATGCAATCGTTAGGACACACATGAATCCTTTCGTAACTCATGCCAATAGAACACAAAATTCGTTTAGCCTCGTAGGTTCGACTGGGAAGTTCATTATCATCTGGCAACATATCGTTTATGAGTGTTAATAATTTTGTAAAGCTTTTATCAGACCATCCATTACTCGCTTTTAAGTTGTACAACTTTAATATCGCCAACAGTCTTGTGAATTTCGTACAACCATTATATAATTCTTTCTCTACATCACTCAACAAACTTTCAAACATTTTAGGACAATCTCGAAGATCTTCTTCAACTGCTTTTGCGATTTCATCACCTCGGTCCGACTCATATGTATCTGTATCGAAGTCAGTTGAAGCATATGTCGAACTATTCTCAAAATTAATGTTTCATTTTTTTTTCTTTCTCACCATGTCTTATCCAACATGGGTAGCTTTGATCAATTCCATTACATATTAGATGTCCTTCTAATTCATCTTCTCTAACACGTTTTCCAAAACAATATTTTAAACAAGGACCAACGACTATATTTGGATCTTTTGCATTCTTCACTGTAAACTAAACAAACTCATTCACTATAATTCCATACTCTTTTGACAATCGATTGGCAGACATCCATTTCTTATCCATATTATACGACCTATATAAATGCAGTTACAAAAATAATAAGCTTTCAAAACACATCAACAAGTTTAAAAAAGAAACCAATTTCAAAACAGAACAGATCAACAAATTTCAAAAAAAAGAGATTTAATGTATATATATATATATATATATATATATAACAATTTTTGGTTTTCAATTACTAACAAAATAAAGATTTTTTGACAAAAACAAATTAAAAAATACTTGAGACAACATAGATGGCCGCATAGTACGTAGAGGATACGAGGGTTCCAGGAATAGAGGTGATGAGGGTTCGTAAATTTGTTTTAAAAGTAAATGATATTTATTTGAAAGCGCATGTATTTTACAGCGCTTGTTACAAAAGCGCTGTAATAGGTAATTAAAATTTTTGAAAGCGCATGTATTTTACAGCGCTTGTGAAAAAAGCGCTGTAAAATAATACGCGAAAGCGCTTCATTTTACGGCGCTTTTATACAAAGCGTTGTAAAAGCCTTATAACATTATGCGCAAACGCTATATGACCCTACAACAGCGCTTGTCAAAAAAGCGCTGTAATAGGTATCTCAAATATTTGAAAGCGCATGTATTTTACAGCGCTTGTGAAAAAAGCGCTGTAAAATAATACGCGAAAGCGCTTCATTTTACGGCGCTTTTATACAAAGCGCTGTAAAAGCCTTATAACATTATGCGCAAACGCTATATGACCCTACAATAGCACTTGTCAAAAAAGCGCTGTAAAAGGCTCCGTTATTTTTAAAATATATTTACAACAGCGCTTGTATTTAGCAAGCACTGTAAAATGTGCGCTGTTAAATGTAATTTTTGGCGTAATGTGTGTATGAATCTTTAGTCACTAAAAGAACATATGAGCTTTCATATCCATCTGCCACCACAACCATGTCTCTAGAGTCTTTGCCTCTCTTTTTCTTGCGTTCAGGACAATTCTTTCTGAAATGATCTTCCTTGTAACAAAAGTAACAAATTTTCTTTTGTTGGTTTTACCCTTTTGCTTGTTATTGCCATTGCTTTACTTTTTATCTGATCTGCCTTTCAAAAACAAACCCTCAGCATCTCCATCTTCACCTTTGTTATATGTGATCTTCTTCTTCATTTCTCGATAAATAAGTGTGGCTTTGACATCCTCAAGAGTCAAAGTTTCTCTTCCAACATCGTGATATCCACTAGATTTTCAAATGATGGTGGCAATGAGCATAATAGCATTACTTCTTCATCTTATTCATCAACCTTGACATCAAGACTCTTCAAATCCATTATTTCCTTTGTGAAGAGTGCAACATGATCTTTAATTGATAATCCATCCTCCATCTTCAGTTGATGTAGTCTTTTCTTCATAAACAATTTATTTGCCAAAGATTTTGTAATGTACAAACTTTCTAGTTTCAGCCATACCTCTAATGCACTTTCTATGTAAATAATTTCTTGAAGAACCTCATCACCTTAGTGAAAGAATTATTGTGTTATGAGCCCTGTTGATCATGTCTTTCTTTTAAATCACTCACCATCAATAGCCCACATAGTACAAGCCACAAGCCATGCTTTATATAGTTAACACTCACTCCAAAGTTATTTACAACAACAACTAACTAACTTTAACTGCTTATAACAGAAAATGAGGCAAAGGTAAAACTAACACACGTTTATTACAAGAGTTTATGGACTTCTTTTATTATTGTTTGCTTTAGGTGTATTTGTTTTTCTGTATTATTTGGTGCTTATGGATAATGTTGAACAAGTGAGTCCAAATATAAGGGGTGACTTGTAAATTTTAAAAATTAAAAATACAATAAATAATTGAAAATTATTGAATAGTTTTAAGTGTGATTCTTGAAAATAAAATATAAGGCAGAAAAGTAAATAAAGTGTGTAAAGTAAATGCGTGGAAATAAAATAGTGAGAAGAGATAGCACACGTGGAAATAAAACAGTGAGAACAGATAGCAAACAAGAATTTATAGTAGCAACTTAAGACTAGGTTAAGTTTCATAAACAATAATATTATGGAAATAAATCAAATTTTTAACATAAAATAAGCAAGAAACCTTTAACAACTTAAAACAACTCTTCAAATAAAAAAATATCACTTGAAGAAGAGCCTTTAACTATAAAAGATATCACCTCTCTTGAACAATAAAATTATTCCTACTAATATTATAAGTAGATGAACAAGTTAAAGTACAAAAATAAATATTACAAGTAGTAAAAATAAAACTATCAAAGAAAACTATTGAAGTGAGTAAATAAGAAGCAAGAAGATAAGAGAAGAAGAGAAAGTAGATCGATGTATAAACATGTTTAAAACAACCTTTATTTATAGTAAAAAAGAGGTGATGAGCCATAAATTTTATGATTCCTCGTGTGTGATTTTTTGTCAATATAGTCATCATTGTGAGTCACAATCAAATATTTTTACCATTTAAAAATGTTCATAATTTATTATTTTCGATGACATAATTGATAATTTGGATGTTTATAGAAAAATGAGAGTGGCTATCGCAATCATAATCCATTATAGTGTTAACTATAATCGATTATTTCTTTTAAAAGCTTTCAAAAACGTACAAAACATGCATTTTTTAGATTTTATCAATAAAATATTTTAGTTTTGGTTTTTGTAAAATATTTTAAGAAAAAGGTTTAAAAAGAAGAAAAAAATTGTGTGAATTAGTGTGAATAGTTTTCAAGAGGGTTTTTTCTATTACTTACATTTTATCCTAAAAACATTCAATACATAGAATAAAAAGCCAATTGGTAAGATCATTTTTCTTTTTTTTGAATTGTGTATTTCAGTATTCCTTTTTCCATCATCAAAATAAATTTTTTTTTTGTCAAATCATATATTCATAGATAGATTTTGATTACCAGAACTGACTATCAAGAAATTTAGGCAATGCAAACTCTGTGTAGTCAAGAAACCGCATCAAACTCTGTGTTTTGATTTGTGCATTTGACGATTAAAGAATTAAAAGATGACAATTTGAATTGAACTATCCAATTATGATTATACACAAGTGTTTTTTATGGGAACTATTACATAATAGTATTTTCTTTTTTTACATAAAAGTGTTTATAACATTTCATTAATAATAAAATTATATACAAACTGGAATATTAATGAAAATATGAGTACTAGCTAAAATTGTGATTATCCTTACAAGTGCATGAGTTGCTTTATTGACATGTCTTCTAATATACTCCATTCTTTAGTTTCTAAAATAAGTATAAAAAAATTACTTTAAAAATAAAATGAATAGCTCATAATTCAAACATATTCTCTTTATAGGAATAGAAAAATATCAACTACACCATTCAAATATAACTCGAAGTCAACTACCTCAATTTAAATTTCAATAATTCATTTTATAGCAAATAACAACCCAAGTGAAAACCATTCTGATTACGTTGATACAAAATTTATACCATCATCTCTTATACAAACATCAATGTGAACTCAATTGGTAGAGATAGAATATGAGGCATCAACATAACACTTATATCTTCTAGAAGAATCTTTCCTCCAGATTATTTGAAAATAATTGTATTACTTTACCTGAGTCCATGTCGTAACTATTGAGCCACCATCCTTTCATTCAATAAATGTTTACCATACCATCAATGACTTGCATTGGGGTCTTGCAAATGATGTTCCTAATGAAGCAAATATAATATTCCATGTTGATTAGCACCTCTCAATTTAACAAATCTACTAAATATTGGCTTCATTTCACATTTTGAAAGTGTCAAAAAAAATTTATAATAAAATAGGCTCAAAAAGAGAAAGCATATAATACTAAAAACCCCTAAAATTGTGTGGACTTGTAGACCCATTTTTTAAATAAAAAAATCATTTTTTTTTTAATTTTGACAATGTTTCTTTACTTTTTTTTTTTAGAAATAATTTTTTTTATTTTTTTTAAATTCACCGATAAAATTTTTTTGAAATATTTTTAATTCTCAAAAAAAATTCAATTTTTTTTAGAATTTTTTTTATTTTTTGCACAAATGTTTTTGAGAAAAATAAATTTCAAGAAAAAATACTTAAAATTAACAAATTATTGGATGTTTAAACCCCTAAACCTTCTCCCTTAAACTCAATGAAATAATAGGTTGGAAATTTAAAATGGAGGCTTAATAAAAAAATTTTAGAACGAAATCCTAAAATTTAAAACTTTTTTGACAACTCTATTATCTTGAAAGAAAAGAAAATATGCAGGCTATTGACTGGGGTAGTTTTCTCCCCCACAAATTTTTTTTTGGAAGTTGTTTTAGTCGATGTTAAAAAGAATACATGTTTAATTGTTCTTGAAGTAATAATTTTTTTTGAAGAAATTTTTATTGAATAAAATATTATAAAAAAAAAATTCAACAAAAATTAAGAATTTTTTTACCTAAGATAAATTAAAGAAAATTATGGTAATAAAAAAAAAGATTTTAATTTGAAATAAAATCTTTTGAAGATTGCGATTGAAATATTTATTTCGTTTATATAATACCGTTATAATCGGTGCCAAAAGGAAACACTATAAAACCCAAATACAAGACCTCGTTGAATTGAATAGCTGCCATATTTTGATATTCACTATTTTTCCTCTTTAATCAGTTCGGTTCATTCCATTTCCATACACTCAAATTAAAAAAACATCTTCATCGAATTAAGAAATCAAAATCAATGGGAAATGTATGCGTGAAGATGCCACAGGTAACCGATGTGGACCGTACAATTCTAGCACTGAAGACTCAAAGACACAAACTTGTCGAATATCAACAAAAAATTGATGCTGTTATTGAAGCGGAAGACCAAGCTGCACGATTCTTGATTTGTGAAAAGAAGAAAAATAGGGCCTTAATCGAATTAAAGAAAAAAATTAAACATGAAGAATTGTTGAAGCAAGTTGACGCCTTGATTATAATTGTTGAGCAACAATTAAAGGATATTGAACTTGCAAGAAAGAAAAAGGCTGTGTTTTTGAAAGTTTGAATTGAAGGGTTGTTGTCAAACATAGAAGACTAAGAGACTAATTAGATAATATGGTCTTCTAATTAGAAATGTTGTTCTGTTTTAGTTAGTCTCTTGGTAATTAGTTACTTATGTCTACTTGTAGTTCACTAAGTGACTATATATACATGTAACCTTTCTTTCTAAGAATTCAATGAATCTTGATGCATATATAATATGTATTCAATTTTACTAAATCATTTCCTTCAATTTCTTCTTCCTATAATTTTTTATTGTCTTTTTCATATGGATTTAAATTACTGTTATTGTATTTGTTGTGATGTGTATTACGATCACTACGCCACTACAGCGTGAATTATAAATTCATATGGATTTAAACTACAATTATTGCAATTGATATAAGCTTATATTGAATTTGTTGTAATGCGTGTTTCGATCACTACCGCGTCAATTATAATTTGATTTTCTCGTTGCAAACTTTATAGTTATTAAACTTCTTAATTTCTTTAGAATATTTTATTATTCAGAACGGAAAAGTTTTTTAGAATGTTTCTGTAGAATTGTTTTAAAAAATAATAATATATTTATGATAAATGAAAAAAAAAATAATAAAGATAAATATTTTGAGGTTTCTACTAGAAGCCCCAATTGGGGTTGCTTTAGTTAATATAGACTCATCTTATTAATCATTTCTATTGAAGAGTGAAAAAAAGTTGTGAAAAATAGACATTAATATTTGTAGAACACTCTCTTTCTAGGCATGGCAACGGGGCGGGACAGATTTCGCTTCCTTCACACCCGCACATGACTAAACGGGAAAAACCCGTACCCACCCGCAACGGGTCTCGGGTTTTCCCGTCCGCACCCGCACCTACTCATATATATAAAATTATAAATTGAAAAATCATATTTATTATAATAAAATAATTATTATTAAATAATAATAAAATTAAAAAATATTTTCTATAAAGATAAAATTATAATTTTTAATATTTAAGAAAATGTTCAAAATATTTAATATATATATGTATATAAAATTTAAAAATTGTAATAATATTACTTGCGGGGCGGATGCGGGTGCGGGGTGGATATCATCACCCCCGAACCCGCCTCCTCCCCCGAATTTTAATGTCGGAGAAAATTCGCACCCACAACCGCACCCAATTAAAGCGGGTTTTCCCCCGCCCAAATTAAGCGGGTTTGGGTGGATACCCGCGGGTGCGAATTTTATTGTCATCCCTATCTCTTTCTCCTCTCTTACATTTGCGCGCAGCCATAAAAAATACATAAAATAGTATAAGAGTTATGAAGTCATGAAAAGTCGATAGTTTTGATCTTTCATTCTAATTTTTTGACTTAAAAATGATTGTATAAGATTTTTTAAATAATATGATATATGATAATATATCATATTATTTAAATAATTAACACCCATGAAATTAGAATAAAACGCAAGAAAAACTTAACTTTCAACTTCAAATTTTTTTTATATTTTTAATTTAATTAATAATATATGAATAATTAATATATCTAAATGATTTTATATTATAGAATTATGTGTGACGTCATTAAAAATATGTCAATTCAGTATTTTTTAGTTCAAAAATCTAAAAAGAGACAAAAAAATATCAAATTTTAAAATACGCAGACCATTTCTGTAAATAAATAACAATAAAGGGACTAAAACTGCAATTTAACTAATATTTATTAGATATTAACATTAAAAAATGTAAATAAGTGATGTGTAGATGTGTACAAATGGATCATGATCCATTTAAGTAGATAGCTACCATTGGATACTCTTAATTTATGAAAATTTATTATGCTAAAAACGGAAAGGTGATTTTCACGCTTGAGCAAAATGGAGAAAGAAAATCACCGCTTAACTTTTTTTTGCTGATGACACTTAGACACTATTCCCAATCTTTCTCAAAATCAGAAAAAACATGTTCTCCACGACCTTCATCCTCCTCTTCAACACACTTTCCTTCACATTCAACATCATCTTGAAACAATCTCACCTTCATTTCTCTTCTCCCTCATTCAACCAACCTTATTTATGTCATTAAATGAGAAACTCACCAACACACTCAAGTTTAGAGTAATCTTTTGGAGGCTTTGGTTTTTGCCGAGTTCCTTTTTCTATTAAAACCAATATTTGCATGTTACACGAGTGTTATTAGGGTTGAATTCAACTTATTCTTATGTGAAAAATATATTTTGGGGTTTTGACAAAATGAGTGATTTCAAAATGAAAATGAGTGAAATTTGAAGTTCTATATGTAGATGATTTGACACTTATCTATTTCTTCAAGAATTTATCTTTATTACTTGTTTAAATTGCCACTAATAATTGTTACTGAAATTGGAGAACTTCCCTAAGCTAAAAAATTTCGTTTAGCGAATATGTCTCTGGTCAAACCAATTTTTTGTGCCTAACTCAATTTCGCTAAGTGAAATATATTTAGCTGAGTGAATATATTTTAGCTTTGTGAATATGTTGCAGTTTTGTGTTTTTTCTTTCTTTCATAATGTTTATATGTATTTAATTAGTTATCCTTAAACTTTTCCGTGCAATTTTCTTGAGTGCGTTGTAAATGCTACTACAATTTTCTTCTGTTAAAATTATGTTTTTAATTATATATTATATTAAATGATTGGGGAACACAACAAAACACAAGAAAATACAACTAAAAAATGTTAATTATTTTACACACTCCCTCCCGCTTTTCCGTGTACATTTATTGCAAGATTAAGATGTAATTAAAATCTTATTAAAACTAAAGAAAATCATGCTAGTTAAAAGATGAGAAAAAGTTATATCGTTCATGAAGGGCCTATGACTTGCCCTATCCTATGTAATAAAAATGTCAAACTCAAACTATTTTTACAGTATTTATTTAAATAGGCCAGAAGTATGTGAGCAACATTTTTTTTAAAAAAAAAACCAATATTATTTAAAAGAAGCAATTACTACTTCAATATACTACTTATGAGAATTACAACAAAAGTATTATTCTATCGGCTTAAGAATCTTATGATAGAGGTAAGATTTCAATATACTACTTCAAAATCTTTCTTTTTCCTTTATCTTTGTATTCCTTTACTAAACTTAGCCTTTGTAAAATCTCTTAAAATCTTCAAGAAACTCCATTGAAGTTGTCCTAATTTTAGGTTTTATAAATAAAAATAAATCTTAAATTCAAACAATATATCTGAATTTGTAAAAAAAAAATGCATAAAGTAAGTGCAGTCCTTTTAGAAGTATTTCAATTATGAGAATTCAGATGAAGATGAAAACATCACCTTCCTCATAAAAAAATTTGGTAAGTTTCTTAAAAACGATAAAAATTTTAAAAGGAAAAGTTTCAGAAAGAAGGATGTTTCCACTTCAAGCCAAAATTTCACTTGCTTTGAGTGTGGGAAGCAAGGACCCATAAAGGAAGAATGTCCAAACACAATCAAGAAAAATGCTCTGAAAAATAAAGAATTTAAAATGGCATATACAACATGGGAGGACAATGAAGTCAGTTCATCTTCCAATTCAGACAGTGACGAATACACAAATGTCGCCTTGATGGCATCACATCTATCCGACGAAGAAGAAGAAGAGATAAGTAACAAAGACTCTCCTCATCATAATGAGACTAATAGTGAATTAATTATTGAATATAATGATGCTCGAAATGCAATTAAAGAACTACTTATGGAATGTAAAAGTCCCTTCAAAATAGTGTCAACTCAAAAGAGACAAATCTCATCTCTTTAAGAGAAAATCGACACTATGGAAAAGGATTCTTAAAAATTAAAATAGAATTTTACATGCAATAAGTGTGATTCTCTTTCTTTCAAAATTGTCCAATTAAATATAGTAATTGAAAGATATGAAAAAGGATAAGTTGGATTCGAAAATGTTTTAAATATGCAAAGATATTCAAATGACAAAAGCGGTATTGGTTACTCAAAATTTGATAAACCAAGTATAAATAAAACTATCTTTGTTAAAGCAAGTAATCAATCCAAAGAGAAAGTTATAATTATGCAAAGAGATCATCATTTTAAAGAGAAAATTATTCAAAAGAAATCTCATATACATACATATAAAAGTAAATATACTTCTACATGCTTTTATTGTGGTCTAAATGGCCACACACCTAATGTTTGTCATTTTAGAGACTAGCGTGTTCCAAATGGGCATTATGTGTGGGTCAAGAAAGGTACTAATCCTCAAGGACCCAAAGCACTTTGGGTACCTAACAAATTATGATTTTATTTTGTAGGTATACAAACAAAGTACCTCTAATATGTGGTACTTGGATAGTGCATGCTCAAAACACATGACCGGTGACAAAACAAAATTTTCAGCTCTAACTCTTGAATCAAAAGGTTATGTGATTTATGGAGACAATAACAAGGGAAAAAATTTAGGCATTGGAAAAGTTGGTACAGCCCCATCTCCTTCAATTGAAGATGTTCTAAATATTGAGGGTTAAAAACACAATATTATTAGCACCAGTCAGCTTTGCGACAAGGGTTACAAAATTGCTTTCAACAAAGATGAATTCATTATCTGAAACAAAGTATTAAATGAAATTCAGTTTGTTGTTAAGCGTTTTAAAAACATTTTTATACTTAATCTTGATGATTTATCCTTAAAAATGAAATGTCTTATGGTAAGTGACAACAATGATGCATGGCTATGGCATAAAAGATTTGTACATATCCGTATGGATTATTTAAACAAATTAGCCAAGCATGACATTGTTGTAGCCTTACCAAAGATGAAATTTATAAAGGATAAATTATGTGATGCTTGTCAAAAGGGTAAGCAAACTAAAGTTTCATTTAAACCCAAGAATATTATATCAACCTCAAGACCACTTCAATTGATACATATGGACTTATTTGGTCCATCAAGAACTAAAAGTCTTGGTGGAAATTCATATGGACTAGTAATTGTTGATGATTACTCAAGGTTCACTTGGACCTTATTTTTGGCACATAAAAATGAACCTTTTAAAGCATTTAAAAATTCTGCTAAACTAGTCCAAAATGAACAAGCAACCAAAAATAATATCAATAAGAAGTGATCATGGTGGAGAATTTTAAAATATCTCTTTTGTAGAATTTTGTGAAGAAAATGGTATTTTCCATAACTTTTCTGCACTAAGAACAACTCAACAAAATGAAGTTATTGAGAGAAAGAATAGAACATTGGTAGAAATTGCGAGAACCATGTTTAGCAACTCAAGTTTACCAAAATATTTTTGGGCAGATGTTGTAAGTACAGCTTGTTATGTATCCAATCGAGTTCTAATTCAACCATTATTAAAGAAGACTCTATATGAACTCTACAAAGGTAGAAAACCCAATATTTCTCACTTTCGCATTTTTGGATGCAAGTGTTTTGTGCTGAACAATGGTAAGGATAACCTTGAAAAATTCGATGAAAAATCCGATGAAGGTATTTTTATTGGTTACTCATTATCTAGTAAAGCTTTTAGAATTTTCAATAAGAGAACATTGTTAGTCGAAGAATCTATGCATGTATCTTTTGATGAAACTAATCCCTTGAAAGAGGACAAAATTATCTCTTATGATGATGATGATTTTATAAATGATGATACATGGAAAGACAATCAAGATGTTCAACTAAATCAAGAAAATGAAGTCAACAATCAATAGCAAGATCAAAATGATAATCTTCCTAAGGAATGGAGAACCCATAGAGATCATCCTATTGACAACATTATAGGTGATATCAACCAAGAATTGACAACAAGGCTCAACCCTCCTAGATTGGTGAAGCACTTAAAGATGATCGATGGATACTTGCCATGCAAGAAGAACTATACCAAATTGAAAGAAGCAAAGTATGGGAACTTGTCCCAAATCTTGGAAATAAACACATCATTGGTACCAAATGGATGTTTAAAAATAAACTAGATGAAAATGGTATAGTTTTTCGAAAAACAAGGCAAGGATGGTAGCTCAACGATACAATCAAGAAGAAGGGATTGACTTTGATGAAACATTTGCTCCGGTAGTAAGGTTAGAAGCAATTCAATTATTACTTCCCTATGCTTGTTCTATGATTTTTGAATTGTTTCAGATGGATGTCAAAAGTGCTTTTCTCAATGGCTACATTAATGAAGAAGTATATGTTAAACAACCATCCGACTTTGAAGACTTCAAGAATCCTTCACATGTTTTCAAATTAAAGAAAGCTCTTTACAATTTGAAACAAGCTCCAAGAGCTAGGTATGATAGGATAAGTAACTTCTTGTGTGAACGGGGATTTGAAAATGGTAAAGTTGATGAAATATTGTTCATTAAAAGAACTAATGATCACACTTTACTGGTTCAAATATACATTGATGATATCATATTTGGATGAACCAATAATGAAATATGTGAAGCATTCTCATTCATGATGCAAGAGGAATTTGAAATGTCTATGATGGGAAAGTTAAACTATTTTCTTGGGCTCCACGTCAAGCAACTCAAGAATTGCATCTTCATAAATCAAGAAAAATATTGCAAGGAATTGTTAAAAAGGTTTGAGATTGAACACGACAAAGAAAGTGTAAATCCTATGAGCTCGGGGATCTATGTAGATAAAGATTAATCTAGTATTTCAATATATATATATATATATTTAAATATCGAGGAATGATTGAGTCTCTTTTATATCTAATTGCCCGTCGGCCAAATATTATGTTTAGTGTCTGTTTGTGTGCAAGATTTCAGGCAGATCCTAAAGAATCGCATTTTGTAGTAGTGAAGAGAATTATGAAATATTTGAAAGGAACAACCAATGTTGGCTTATGGCATCCAAAGGGTAGTATATGCAGTCTAGTTGGATATTCTGATTCTGACTATGCAGGATGTAAATCGGATCAAAAAAGCACAAGCGAAACTTGTCATATCTTAGGTAATGCATTAGTATCATGGTCTTGTAAAAAGCAAGCTTGTGTGGCCCTAAGTAATGCTAAAGCAGAGTACATAGCAACATGAAGTTTCTACACATATATTCTATGGCTCAAGCAACAATTATATGACTATAGATTTGATCTCGGATGCATCCCACTAAGATGTGAAAATACTAGTTCAAGCAATATCTCAAAGAACCCAATCATGCACTCTTGAACTAAAAATATTAATATTCGTCATCATTTTCTGCGTGATCATGTTTTCAAAGGAAATGTTGAAGTAACATTTGTGGATACACATAATCAACTACCTAATATTTTCACAAAGCCACTACCTAAAGACTCAATCAACAAGATACAAAGAGAACTTGGCATTTTAAATCAAAATGATCTCTAATGCAAGGTACTTATACTTTGTAAGCCATTTCTCTTCAAGATCTAAAATCTTCACTTGATATGTTGATAAAATTGATTCTTTGATGTTTATGTGTTTCGTAATTACGAATATGTGCTTTACATGTTGATTATTTAGTGAAAAATTCAGTTTAAAAACCAATTTCTGATATCGTAGCCGAATACACATTATACGTATTCGAATACACGTTCTCAGAATAACTTGTATCCGAATACACCTCATGTGTAGTCGAATACACGTTCCCAAAACAACCTGTATTCGAATACAACCAGTGTGTAGTCGAATACATGTTCATGTTTTTCTCCAATATAAAAGTTGTTTCACATTTTTTAGGTTATTTTCAGCATTTCGTATTCCAATACAGCCGTCTTCATCTCCATCTCCTGCAAAAATCTCGTCCTCTCTTGTAAAAAGTTACCTAACTATTATATCAACATAGATTGCATCTAAGATCAATCTTAACTCACAACTGTCACCATAGATGCTCACAAAAGAGGCTCAAGAACCAAGCACGCTGTAGTGGGTCTTTCGAAAATGAGGGCTAAAACAGATAATGTGACCGATTAGTCTCGTTTGCTTCACTCCCTAGAAGAAATCGACCGATTCCGCACAAACTACTCCGACAAAAGGCTTATTACTCCTAAGTATGATATTCTTGATTCCTTTTCTGCTTTTTAGTTTACTGAATTACTTAGGGCACAACATTTAGTTATAACAGTCCTATCTATCCTGACTTAGTTAGGGTATTTTTATTTATCTCAAGAAGGAAGGGTCTCAATTAGTATCTCAGGTTAAAGGTAGAAACATTGAGTTAGAAACCCTAACCATTGGTGAAATATTGCAGCTTCCATTTGAGGGTGAGAAATTTAGGCCAGGAAATTTATGCGAATGGGAAAATGTCACAAAATATGATGCTTATGTCTCATTGTGTCAGTTTAACAAGGAAACCATGGAACGAAAACGGACACAAGCTGGTTTAGAATTTTCTAGGCAACGGTATGGCGTTGGAAATCTCATTGTTGACTACAAGCTCTTGCATTACTTTCTGAGTTATATTCTGGTTTCTAAGGCTGGACATTACACTCAGATATCTAAATTTGAACTTCATATTATGTATTTCATGTCTGAAGGATTTCCACTCAACTGGTTGTATTTTGTTCGCTTCGTCTTATTTGCTTCCAAGGATGTTATTGGTTTACCTTATGCTAAGGAAATCACTAGAATCTTGGATCACTTTAAAGTGGATTTTTTTGGTGAAGTCGTGTATAAACCATCCAAGGATAATCTACTTGATTTTAGTGTGCTTCCATGTATGAAGAAAATGTGGAATGAACAACTTCAAGCATATATGTCCATAAAGGTGATTTTTGCCAATCCTCTACTGTTGCCCAAGAGGAAGAAGATGCAGAAGCAACGACATCTGATGATGATCATGTTTCAAACCGCATGGTCATGGACAAACTAAACTCTTTGCAAACATTCATGACTACCCAATTTCATAACATGCACACCCCCATCAACACACACTTTCAAACCATGGAGACCATTATTTCCCACAACCATGAAACCTTATTGCATGAACTCAATGAGCTATTTGTTAAAATCGATCACCTTCACCTCTCACATGATGATGACATGTAGATCGCTACTAGAAATGTATTTTCTGAATTTTATTTGTCTGTGTAATGTTTTATGTTATTATCGTTAAAAATTTTTGCCTAGGTTTTTCTTTAGTGATGTAATATGTACTATTTGAACATGATTCCATTTTAAATATGCTATGTTATTTTGTTTTATCTTGTGTGATGATTTCCCTATATATGTAGTTGTATGCTTGAAATATATATTTTTTTTTTCGATTGTTGTTTGTCATAATCAAAAAGGGGAAAAATGTAAAATATATGTTTTTGATGAAGACAAAGGAATGTGATCAAAGTTACAAAGCTAAAAAAGAAGTCAAATAATCGAAGTTAATTATCTTCACACATATTAGAAGATATATAATGTAAAGGTACATGATGCAATCTAATGTTCTTATATTTCAAATGCATATGAGAACCTTTCCTTTTAGCATATGCATAAGAATTTTCAAAGTGTCAAAATACATGAACAATGCTTGAAAATCAAGTTTTTGACAAAAATCAATGTTGTATTCAAATACAAAATATTGTAGCCGAATACAGACTCAAGTCAGTAGCTAAAACTGAACATCTGTATTCGACTACAAGATAGTGTATTCGAATACGATTGTTAAGTCAGTAGCTAAAACTGAACATATGTATTCGAATACGAGATAGTATATTCGAATACAAGTGCTAAGTCAGTAGCTAAAACTGCACATTTGTATTCGACTACAAATTGGTGTAGCCGAATACAAAACCAAGTCAGTGGCCAAATTCAAACATTTGTATTCAAATACAATAATGTGTATTCGAATACAAGTTTCAAAATTCAAATAAAACTGAATGTTAAAAGGATGTGTATTCGACTACACACAAAATTTAATCGAATACAACTAGAAATAATGCAATTTTTCAATTCTGAAATGGTTTCAGATAATTGCATTTGTTCATCAAACCTCTTGGAACGATGACCACTGATCTGAAGTGATGTCTATGGAGTATAAATACCCCATAACTTCAGTTTAAACAAAATCAATCCACTACAAAGTTAATTTATCATTTTTCAAGTACTTGCATTACAATTTCACATAATTGAGAAAGGTTCTCCAATATACTTGAAATATTGTTGGATTGATACCATTGTACAACTATTATACTCAGTTTCTTAGTCAAAAACATTTGTTAAAAAGACCATTGAAATTATTGAAAGTAGTATATTTTCTTTAAGTATTGTAATCTAAGATAGTGGTGTGCTATCTTAGGAAATGTGTTAGAAATTTGTAGCAGAGACCCTAGGGTGGGATTTGTACATATTCTAACAATATTGAAAAATATCTTGTGGTGTGCAAGAGGACTGGATGTACTGTTGGTCATAAGGGGAAACACGATAATATCCTTCAGTTCATTATTTTTCTGCCATTTATCTATTCCATACACTATCTTAATCAGAAAAATCGACCACTAAATCTCTAAAAACAATCGCCCCTCTTAGGTGCACCTATGTTTTTACAACTCTTACTGGACTAGGTGTTGCTATTATGCTTAACACTAGCGCTGCATCTCATTGGTGGGGAAAACTTTATTGAATATTTGCTATGTTTTGAATAGAGTTCCTAAATCTAAAAACAAAACATCTCCTTATGTTAGAATCCCTGACCCCAAACGAGTTAAACTCGCCTATAGAGCCTATGAATTTGTATTCATTGGGTATGCAGTAAGCAATAAAACATATAGGTTTTATGACCTAAATGTGAAAGTGATCATAGAGCAAATGTTGTTGACTTTTATGAAAATAAATTCCACTATCCTTTTAGAGCGGTTTTTATGTCATAGTTCCGTCGATTTTTTGGTGGTCCTAATACCACGATGAGCGGTTTTTGTCTGTAGTATTATAGAGTGTTTTTTTTTGTGATGTAGTCCTTTTGATTTATGAGTGGTCATAGTACCATATTGTGAGTGACTATTTGTCATATTGAGAGTGGTTTTAACCGCAATATTGAGGGTGTAATTCTAGAATGGTTTTTTTCGGTGCAGTAAAACTCCAATACAGCTTTTCTGTGTTGTTTTATCCTTAGGACTTCGTGGTTGGTAAGCATTGGACAATGTGAATAGTGTTGCGAAACGTCTTAAAGAGAACAACCCATTAATATTTTTGGTTGCATAAATTGTGATTTTTGAACTAATTTTCAAAATTCTAAAACAACGTATATTGGTTTGTTGATAATAACATAAAGAAATTAATATTCATAAAATAAAAATAACAAACGATGCGTATTATAAACCTGATGCTAATGTACAAAACAACCCATGAACCAGTTTATTACTGGAATACCCAAACTTGAATGACAACTCATATACCTATCATGCAAAAAGGATAAAGAGAGAAGCTAAGAGAACACTATCGAAAAACACTACGCCAAAAATGATATTTTATAGCGCTTAATAAATACAAGTGTTATTGTATAATACACGTAAAAATAATGGAGGCTATAACAACGCTTTTTTTACAAGCGTTGTTGTAGGGTCATATAGGGTCACACAGCACTTACACATAATATTTACAAGGCTTTTACAACGCTTTCTCAAAAGTGCTATAATTGAAGCGCCCTCACATAATGTTTTATAACGCTTATGGAGCACTTTAAACACAAGCGCTGTAAAATATAGCACTCCCACCTTATGTTACATAGCTTTTAAAGCGTTTTTTTGATAAGCACTATAAAAGCCTTGCGCTTTCATATAATTAAAGGACATATTAAAGTGCTTATTAAACAAGCGTTGTAAAATCATTCACTTTAAAAAAAAACCATTTACTTTAAATAAATAAATAAAAAATTTATGAACCCTCATCTCCTCTATGTACTGTGCGACCATTTACTGTATTTACTAATACGTTGCCTCAAGTACTGTATTTATTAATTTGTTGTCGTCACTAAAACTAATAAATTGTTACATAATAAATCATATAATATCTATTCTTTTTTGAAATTTGTTGATTTGTTCTGTTTTAAAATTAGACTTGGACATTGGTGTACTATATATTGGTATAATGTTATCAGTAGCTTATTATTTGTGTAACTGCATTTATATAGGTCATATAATATAGACTGGAAATGGATGTCTGCCAATCAATTGTCAAAAGAGTATGAAAATGGAGTGAAGGAGTTTGTTGAGTTTGTAGTGATGAATGAAAAAGATCCAAATAGAATCGTTTGTCCTTGTTTAAAATGTTGTTTTGGAAAATGCGTTAAAGAAGATGAATTGGAAGGACATTTAGTATGGCATGGAATTGATCAAAACTATACACGCTGGATAAGACATAGTGGGAAAAAAAAGGAAACATTAATTTTGAGAATGGTTCAACATATGCTTCAACTGATTTCGACACAGATACATATGAGTCGGACCGAGTTGAGGAGATTGCAAAAGGAGTTGAAAAAGATCTTTGGGTTTGTCCTAAAATGTTTGAGAGTTTATTGAGTGATGTAGAGAAACCATTATATAATGGTTGTACTAAATTCACAAGAATGTCGGTGATATTAAAGTTGTACGAATTAAAAGCGAGTAATGGATGGTCTGACAAAAGCTTCACATAATTATTAACACTCTTAAAAAATATGTTGCCAGATCATAATGAACTTCCCAGTCGAACCTATGAGGCTAAACGAATTTTGTGTTCTATTGGCATGAGTTACGAAAGGGTTCATCCGTGTCCTAACGATTGCATTTTATTTCGAAACAAATATGAATTACTAAAGGTGTGTCCTATATGCAATGTCTCTTGATATAAGAAGAAATAATCTACTCCAGCAAAAGTCATGTGGTATTTTCCTATAACACCAAGATTTAGGAAAATACATTTGACATCGCATGCATATGAAAGAATTAGAGATGGAAAGTTTTGACACCCTGCAGATTTTCCACAATGGACAAGAATTGATCACGAGTATCCAGAATTCGGGATAGAGTGAAAAAATCTACGACTTGCACTTTCGACTGGTGGAATGAATCTACATGGTCTTCAAAGCATCTCACACAACACGTGACCTGTGATTTTGTTGATTTATAACCTGCCTCCATGGTTATGTATAAAGCGTAAGTTTGTTAATTTATGGACCCAAACAACCGGGGAATGATATCGACGTATACTTGACTTCTTTAATTGAATATTTAAAAAATATGTGGGAGACAGGTGTGGAAGTTTATGATGGGTATAAGAAAGAATGTTTCAATTTGAGGGATATGTTGTTCGACATAATTAATGATTTTCCAGCGTAATAGGAATCATAATTGTATGTTATACACAATGATGAGGTTCAACTGTATGTTACAATACATATGGATCAGTTATCTAGTTTGAACATGAATAGGAATCAAAATTGGATAACTCGAGAGCACAATCGAAGTTTTATAATATGGCTAAATAATCACATAAAGTCAAGGTTTGATATAGATCGCAGATCAATTTCATAGAGATTAAGGTGGCTAGCAAATGGCCCGAGTTTACATTGCTTTTCTTACACCGGTTATGTAATTAACGGCTACACATTTTATACCAAAGAACAAGATGATCAAACCCCTATGCAAAATAGCGGAGTCACTCTCATAGCTGAAGCGATGCATGTCTCAAGTGCAAAAGACAAAAACCCAATATATGCAAATCAATCATATTTTGGGGTTAACGAGCGCATATGGGAGTTAGACTACACAATGTTTCGTGTTCCTATATTTGGTTGCAAGTGGGTCGATAATAATAATGGCATTCGGATTGATGAGTCAGGGTTCTTGCTTGTCAATGTTAATAGGGTGGGATACAAAGATGAGACTTTTACTTTAGCGTCGCAAGCTCAACAAGTGTTTTATGTCACTGATTCTGTTGATGATAAATGACCTGTTGTCCTATCGACCAATAAAATAAGTGATGATAACAATAATGATGAAGATGTTGGTAATGATGTTTTATTTGCAACATCACAACCACATGAAATTGATTCAACTGATAATGGTTTATATTTTAGAGATGATCATGATGAGGGAATTTGAATTAATCCATCCTTTCGTATCGTTAATGGACAAACAAATGTGAATCCCACCAGGAAACGAAGAAGGGCATCTTAATGTGTTTAATTGTTTTATAAGGAGGTTTTTTACAACGCTTTGGTAATAAACGTTGTAAAAGGCTTTTAAAAATAAAATAAGAAGGTCTTTTACAGCGCTTTTCCAACAAACGTTGTAAAGGCTTTTAAAAATATAGCCCTGTTCCATAAGAAAAAAAGAGGTCTTTTAAAGCGCTTGGACAAGCGCTTGTAGATGGCTTCTAAAAAAGTGTTGTAATAGAGTTTTAAAAAATAAAATAAGAATGTTTTTTTCAGCGCTCTTTCGAAAAAACGCTATAATAGGGTTTTATATATAGTTGAAAACCGCTTCTTTGTTCTTCTCATTGCGAACCATTTCATCTGTGTTATTATCCCTACGAACCATATTGCCACTATCATCTCCATTGCTAACCATCTCCATATGTGTTATTATCCCTATGAACCATCTCTTTTCGTTGAAATACGTAACCCTCATTACATATTTCTACGAACCATACTTTGTCCTACGAATTGTTCGTATTTCTGCCCATTCTCGGTGTTCCGTCTCCTATGAACCCTACGTATTTCTTCTCACTATTTAGGTATTGTATTTATTAATTTTTTGTTGTCACTAAAATGGATGTTGAACTTGTTGAAGTTATATTCAACTGCATGTTGAACTTGTTGTAGATAAATGGATACCAAGAAGGATTTAGATCGTCAAAATGAGGAAGTTGTCAATACTAAAATTTATGAAAATGAAGTCAAACGTGGTGCAACCATCATGCAAAATGTCATAAAAGCAAATAGTAGTGGCATAAAATTTGAGGTATACTATACTTTGTTTGCTGTTTATTTTTTGTCTTTTTTGAAAGCATGTACTTACTATATGAGTTTGTTAGATTGGATGGAATGAGAGTGGTCAGCAAATTGACCCCAACAGTTCCATGTTTGTAAGTTATATTGGGGCTGTTGTTCGTCAGAATATCCCCATCACAATTGACGATTGGAGAAATAAGGCGTTGAAGGATGCGAAAGATATATTATGGAATGATATACACGTAACTTTTTTGATCTACCTTTTTGTTACTTATATTTTTTCATTGAAATACTTTACTCAAACTATATCTTTATTTCGTTTGCAGACTGCTTTTGTTGTTGACGAGGTGAGAAAGACTTATGTGTTGAGAGTTGCCGGGAAAATACACTGGGGTTTTAGATCTCACCTCTCAAATTGCTATCTAAAAGATCGTGAAGGAAATATGAATGCTGAAGCTCCAAAAATATATAAACATTATATATCAAATGAAGAATGGAGCGCATTTGTAGCAAAACATTCAGACCATGCGTTTGTGGTAAGTGATTAATTTATTAGCATTTGTGTTTTATTATTCATATTCATAATGTATTTTAAATTTTTACACGATTGTTATTTTTCTTTATATAGAATATAAGTAAGGCAAATTGCGAAAGGGCAAAAAATCTGACGCACCCATACAAAAAATCTTGTGTGGGATATGCGCATCTAGATCAAAAACTTGTAAGTAATTAAACATCATATCTTGTGGAAGGAAGCTCGTGTAAATAAAGATGGAGTGGTTGATAACGAAAATGTTCAAAAAGTAATATAACTTTGTGTAAGTATATTATCACTTTAATATTTTTTAGTATTATATTTTAAAAATTCTTTTGAACTTATCTTTTTAATCCTACATGTATTTTAGGAGAATCTCGAACAAAGTTCAGAAAATCAAGAGCACAACAAAGCTAGTTGTAGGGACATTCTCGGTAAAGTGTTTAATATTCCTGAATATTCCGGTCGCATGAAGGGGAAAGGATTTGGCAAAACTCCTAAAAGCTATTTTTCACAAGAGAAGCACCAAAATCCATCTAATGAGGAAGTATTAGAAAAGCTCAAATTCCTATCAGAGCAAGTGACACTCTTGGTGAAGACGAATAAAGACAAACAACTTTCGGATCAGCTTCAACATGAAATACAAATGGAGAGTGAAAACGTGAGTTGTAACATTGGTCTCAAAAGTCTTTCCGAGGTAATTAATTACTTAATAAAATAAGAAATTCATTCAACCTAATTGTTTCACATACTTATGTATTAACCATTGATTTAGGGTGTCACTCCTTGCGTGTTGTACTTATCCTCCCCTACTCATCACAAGGTCAGAAAAGGAACATTGTACAATACTTTGGAAGAAGTATTGCACAACACACCGATCCCTGCGGGCCATGTCAAAGTAACACTAGTTATTGCTTTGGAATGAAATGCACCGTTGCTTATACCGGACAATGATGTAGACATGAAGTATTTGGGCAAAGCAATTGGTAGTTGCGTGGCATGGCCCACACATCTTGTTGCCCTTGATAAGGTATGTTTAATTAATTGAAATGTATGTTTAATTGATATGTATATTTAATTGCATGATATATGATTATGAGTGATTATATTTAAATGCAGATTTTTTTCTGCTGTTAACTTTAATTTCACATTTATTTAGATTCAGACAAAGTTAAAAGGGAATGATAAGAAGATTCCTAAAATGGGTTAGTCACATTGCCGAAAAAGGTTTATAACATTTATTCTATAAGGTTTTTCATTTTTTTCAAATTCAATAAACTAAAATACTAATTGACCTCATTTTTTCAAATTCAATCCAATAAACCTCTCGCACAGCAAACCAACTGCCAAAATAAACCTGTTGCCGCACCAGAACTGGATGTGGTAAAAATAAAGCCAAAAAAATTCAAAAATTGGAGGCTAATAAAGTTGGCAAACTTCAAAAGCTGAAGGATAATAAAGCTGTCAAAATTACTGCTCAAAAACTGGATCGGGGAAAATCAGTTACTGCTCCTAAAATAAGTCAGCCATGCCTTGCTCGATATGGGTCTTGTCTTGACATACAGGTAAAAACTAACATGGGCAGCAACAACGATTCACGCATCATAAGCATCGGTGATGAGTATGAAGAACTACTTAAAAAAGAGCACATATACGAACTTCTCAACCATAAGGAGTTGAGTGGTACTGTCAGCAACTTATACATTAGGTAAACATTACTTTTAATTCCATTTATTGGTAATTAATCTAATTTAAAATTTTCATTGAAGGTTTTTGTATGAGAAGTTGTTGTGCACGCACAGATTTTCAAATAGATTTTTATTCTTGTCTCCGCATAAGCTTTTGATGTTTAAACTCGATCTAATGAATGTAAAGAAATACGTTGTAGATATCCTATTAGGAAATAGAGAGAAGGATAAGTTGTTCCTTGCACCATATAATTCAGGGTACGTAATTATATATTCTTTATTTATATCTTTTTTATTTTATGAGATCTTTATTTATTAGTTGTGTAAACAAAATTGCCAACCAAATTTTTGTTGTTGTAGGACATTGGATACTATTCACAATCAATGCGACTTCTTAATTTATATACTATATAGATCCCTTGCACGACAATTACAACAATCACTCCGATATAAAGACTATGTTCGACACGTAAGTAATATTCATTTATTTCTTATATATATATATAATGTGTTTGTTAATGCTATAATAATCACATTTATTTATTCGATAGTGCTTTACAAGTTTCTCAAACTCAAAGAGGTGCTACAGTGTCGAAGCAAAAGTCAAATAACATCACATGGATTCCAATAAAGGTTTGAAATATATGTCTTTAAAATTTCATTTACAATCAATGCACAAATATTTATTGACTTATATGTTTTATTTTATAGTGCCCTCGTCAAACTAACAACAACGACTATGGGTACTATATATTGCGATTCATGAAGGAGATTGTTGATATGAATCAAACTATAATCCCAAAAATGGTACGGTATTTTCATTATTTGATTTTCATATATAAACTATGTATATATTTGATTCTAACTTATTTATGTTCAATTTTTATATCGTACAGTACTTTGACAATTTGAGTCCAACATACTCTGAAAGAGATCTAATTGAAATACAGGAAGACTGGAGTCAGTATGTGATTGAAATGAAAATTATTTGATTTGTTGGGAAATGACATGCTGCAAGGGATAGTTATATGAATATATAGTAGTTTTGTTTTGTGTAGTTCTGATAGTTATATGTACATGAATAGGGCACATTTGAAAAGTTGTGAATATGTAGTTATATGAATATGTATATAGTTTTGTACGTTGTTGTCAATATGTGAATATGTATACAAATATATTGTGAGCTGATTGTGTAAATATATAAAGTTATAAAGTTAAATTATAAAATTATATAGTTCTGTTGTTGTGTACTGATTGTGTGAACTGATTCTGGATGAAATGATTTTCGAAAAAAAATTAAAAGACAACGCTTTCTAAAAAAAATGTCATAAAAAACCAAAAAGCGTTTTTTAAAAATTCCATTTATTGAATGTACCTTTTACAAAAAAAGCGCGGTAATAGGTGCATAATAATGCATCTATTGAATGCACCTTTTACAACGCTATTTAAAAAACGTGTTGTAATAGGTGCATAATAATGCATTTATTGAATGTACATTTTACAGCGCGTTTTTCAAAAAGCACTGTAAAACGAGTATAACAAACGTACAATATATTTACCTATTTTATAGCGTTTTTTTATTTTAAAAAGCGTTGTTGTACCTTTTTACAACGCTAGATACTATAGCGCTTATTTTTTTGAAAAAGCGCTGTTAATAGCTTAAAAAAATTATTGTAAAATAGATTTTTTCGCGTTGTGACAAGAGAAGAAATAACCTTGTTTTTTATTTGGCTTTAACTTAAATATTAATACAAAAAGAGTTATATTGTTGAAATATATATAAAATAAAACAAAAATATAAATACAATGGAATCATACATAAAAGAATATACGTAGTACAATTTGGAATGTGTCAAGTGTTATTTTTCAAAAATTCGGATGAACAACTATGTATACCGTTTTGTTTAGGAAATATGATTTTTAACGGTAATAATAGACGTTTTTCATTTGCCAATATTTTAATGTGATAAAAAAAGAAAAATCCGTTTCCATGTCATAAAATAGAATCATGATGCACAATGTATTAAGAAGGAAATAATTGAAAGGTATGCAACGGAATGTAAGCATAATTAATTCATTTATGGACAAATGAAGGAGAAGAGAGGAGTAAATAATGAATGTCAGGTGAAAAATTTCTTCTTGAAAATCGGTCATTTTTCTAATAGTATAAATTCCCAAAAAAATCTTAAGAATGAAGTTCAGGTGGAATATTTGTTCTAGAAAATCAATCTTTTTTTAATTGTATAAATTCCCAACAAAATCTTCCATCACTCTTTATATATATATGTATGAAATTTTTGCATGACATATATACATATGTAATAAATGCAACGTTATTCTTTACAGAATTACTTTTGTTTATATTGTTTAATTAATACATCAAAGACACTTTTTAACATTCGCTTGTTAAACAAAGGACATTTACGGTCATATATTAAAATTAAATAAATGAAAAGTGCATTTCACATATGGCTAAATAAATATTTGAAACAAACAAGGTCTTACATTTTTTAAGATAATTTAATTTCAATCAAATTCAGCAATTTTTTGTTTGATTGACATTGATACGTTTTTTATTTTCATTGTCAACGTCGATAATTTTAACTTCAATAATTTCTAATTCCAAGACAATACAATTGAGAACACATAGATTATCATATACTTCCATATTATCATCTATGTATAAGTTATGAAATGGCTACTTCAAGGATATATGAATTGAGATGTTCTTTGCCTGTTATATCTCTCCAAGCTTCTCCTAAAGCACCTTGGATGAAGACATTCCCTTTGTAAGAATAGTAGTAGCCAAAACACAAGTGAATTGCAATTGCAACTCTCAATGTTGCAATCACTTACACAAATAATTTATTTCGCTCACCAAAGCTCTTATACATGATGGGGAAAAAATAGACACATAGGAATTAAGAAACACAATCACAAAGTAAGAATATAATATAGAAATTTCAAAATCGAAGAAAACATTAAGATTGTTGTCTAATAACTACCATAACATAACAATATATAAAAATCGTTACAATCCATATACTTCTTTCAAACAACTAATTACCTTTATATAGTCATACTCTCTAAACCACATATATAATTAACACCTCACAACACCTAAAACAAGAATATAGGAGACGAAAAAAGTCAGAAATAAACTGAAAATATTTTTTACAGGTATATCTTAGAATGAGAAACTAGAGTATATATATATATATATATAAAATGTTGACATTCCTTTTCCTTTAATATCAGATATTTGCAAAGATATTTTATCTTGCATGGTTGGAATTTAAGCATATATGACAATAAAAAAATATAATTGAATGTATTTGTAAAACCATAAGTTTATAATTGAATGTATTCATAAAATATATGACTAATAAAAGTTGAATTAGCAAATAGTAACGAGAAAACATAAAATTTATCTCTAACTTTGTCTATAATTTTGTTTTCTATTGAAATACAATTTTACTCATCTTGTTTTGCATCATCTACGGTGTGGGTTCCCTCATTTCTAACTCTATGATTTTGTTCCTCTGAATTTCAAAATATCAACCTTTTATCACCTTTTGCATTTGGGATTGAATTTCTTGATGTGACGAGTAAGAAGCTTATCTGGAAACTAAATTAATGACATAGAAATACAATCCTTCTAGACAGTGTCACATCGTTAACAACGTTTCTATATCAACCATTTTGTGCTGCCCTTCATTTTTCAATGTCACATTGTGAAAAGTGTTAAGTGTAATTACTCAAGTCTAGTTAGTTAATTACTTAGCGTTACTTGTAGTAATTCAGTTTTTTCTGTTTTTATAAGTTAAGTTAGTTACACTTTGTAACCGAATACTTATATGACTATATAAGTCATTGTGTACTATTAATAAACTATAGATCATTCTTGCCTTATTCTTCTTTAAACAATTGGCATCAGAGCCTCGCGAAGAGGCCCGTAAGCAGAATGAACAAAAATTGCAATTCTTTTTCAAGAATCTATGTTCAATATGAACAACAATGAAGGAGGGTTTGTGCAAGCATCCATACCAATGTTCGACGATCACTACGATCACTAGACTATGTTGAATTTTCTTCGCTCAAAGGAATATTAGACTTGGACCTTAATTGAAACAGGGGTTACATGACCAGTAGAAGGAGTAACGCTAATTAAAGCTCAACAAAAGCGTCTTGATGAATCCGAGCTCAAGGATTTGAAGGAAATAAATTACTTGTTTCAAGCAATTGATTAAGCAATCTTGGAGACTATTTTGCAGAAAGATACGTCAAAGCAGATATGGGATTCCATGAAGAAGAAATATCAAGGAAATGCAAGGGTTAGACGAGCAATTCTTCTGGCGTTGAGGAAAGATTTTAAGATACTGGAGATGAAATAAAGTGAGACAATCAATGATTACTTCTCAAGAGTTACAACATAAAAAAATAAAATGTGCATTCATGGTGAAGAGTCCAAGGACATTGATACCTTGTTTTGTAAGAGTTTGGTTTACTTATCTCCATTTTAAAAGTAGTTTTCTATACGACTTTGTGAGAGGATGACTTTGAGGCTCGGTGGCAGTTATGACTATCTTGAACTCCCATTTTGAACAACCTTATTCAGGATCATCGCTTGGATGTTGTTTTTTTGTTTAAACCTAAGTTACTAGCTACTACAATGGAGGAAATTAAGAGAAATGTTGGGTTGAATAATTGGTTTGCTCTGGACAGATTTCAAATTGGTGGTTGTATTGCAGTCATTTGGAAGGATAACATAAAATTTACTATGTTGAACTATTTTATTCGTTATATTAACTTGATTGTGGAGGGGGTCGACAAGGTAGTTGGAGGTTGAAAGGATATAGTGGTTTTCCATATCGTTCAGAGAGAAATGAGTCTTGGGACCTTTAGGCTTATCGAATTAACAAATTTACTTGGTGCATGATTGAAAACTATAATGATTTTCTATATCTTGATGATAAGTTGGGTTCTTGTGATCATTGAAATTGTCTTATAAAATGTTTCCATGATGTGGTACATGGCGCATGCCTTATTGATGTTCCTTTAGAGGGTTATCCTTTCATGTGGAGAATTGCAATGGAGATGGATCAAGCTATAGAACATATTTTAGACAGAGCCATGGTGAATTGTGATCGACTAACTTTATTTCTTTAAAACAACATAGTAAATTTTCTTGTTACTTGCTCTCATCATTCTCTATTAGGTTGACTCAGAGTTTATCTTAAGAGAGAAAAGAGAAAGAGAAAATATATTTTTGCAAACTTATGGTTACTTGAATCAAACATAGGTGGTGTTGTTAAAGATGAGTGATATAATGAAAATGACAAAAGCCTCTTTGATAAATTTGGTGATATGCCTCTAGTTTACAGTGATCAGGAATGTGACTTTGCTTGAGGTTTATAGAGGATATGGGTAGGTTCAGAAGGCTTTTGGAATTACTTTGATGTAGGAAGGAAAAATAAGGATAAAAATTTACAATGAAGTCAAAATCAGAGCTACATAATCATTCGCTACTTATTGAATTGGAAGTAGTGAAATACATAATCATCCACTACAAATTAAAATTAGAATGCTATCAATGCATCCCCAATAAATTATAATGCTATTGAATTGGAAGCAGTATCCTTTTCTAAAGAATCTTCGTCTAAGATTGAAAGTTTTGACTTAATGATTCCTTTGATTGTGTTAGTAATATAGTCAACATTAGTGCCAAGGTGAGTGTAAAGCTGAAAGAGGCTATTATAGAGTTCAAGAGAAAGGCATATTTATCAATCCAAGAATTTCTATCCGTTGTTGAATCTGTCAATAAACTAAAGGATTTTGATGAGCATCTAGATAAAATTAAGTAGGAAACTATGACAGACAATGGTTGAAGGAAGAACCTCAAAAACTCAATTAAAAATGGTTCTTTGCTCATTAAGGCCAAAAATAGTAGGGAAAAATGAGTCAGAGGCAGAAATTGCAACTTTAAGGATACAATTATCTACCATATAAATGGACCTTGAAAGATTTGTATTGAATCTCAAGAATCAGAAGGGAAAACTCTCAACTTATTCAACAAGTTATGCTTCTCTTAATGACCATGCTTGAACACTATTTGAAGAAGTTGATAATCTACTTGCTGCAAGCATTGGGGGTAAAGATAAGGGTAAAGCTGCCAAACTGAGTTAGTTCATATTCAATTACATGCATGTCTTCGCGAAAAAATATTAATTTGAAAAGAAAATGAAATGAAAATAACAAGTTTTTTAAATAACAATCAATTGGGTATTAATGTCTACAACACTATATTCACTCTATGATTGCAGCTTCATCATTATGGTCTTGCTCATGGTTTTGCACTTTGTTGATATGTTCACAAAACCATCAACAAACTTACAACCAATTATTTACATATCTGGTCTTTTAAATTTGCTCCATTTCACTTTAAAGATATTCAGCACTTTTGTTTGCCTTAACCCTTCCTCTCTTTCCAACTCTTCAACCCTGTGTAGAATATCAGGATCATCATCTTATTTTCATTCATCATCGGCTAAGATATAATGTTTTCTCAAGTTCATGGAGTATACACATGTCCCTTCATTTTCTTCCACAAGATCCTTCTAATTTTTTCTCTTCTACTTCTCAACAGTTGCTTGCTTAGCTTGAGCTTCCAAAACTGTTGGGGGAGTACACCCATGCCTTTCCTTGTGGCCATGTGGTTTTGGCATTGCAACATGAAAACAATCATTGATCTTCTTTCCATTCATCATCGGCTAAGATTTAATGTTTTCTCAAGTTCATGGAGTATACACTTGCCCCTTCATTTACTTCCACAAGATCATTCTCAAGTTTTTTGTTCTCCTTCTCAGCGATTGCTTGCTTAGCTTTAGCTTCCAAAACTATTAGGGAATACACACATGCCTTTCCTTGTGGTCATGTGGTTTTGGAGTTACAACATGAAAACAATCATTGATTTTCTTATACTTCATCTTTAGCTCCACCCTTTAATTTAGCAATATCTCACAAGATGCATTTTCACCGCAATTACACCTTCTTCAGTCAAGGAACTCATAGTCAACAACACATCAGTTTTTTTCCCTCGCCTCCTTTTCAATGTTTCAGATTTCATCGCCGCCACCAACTTCATGCCCTCTTTCGAGAATCGATCAAGCGGCTGCAAATCAGTCATGCTGCTTGAAGCTACAACATGAGTTTTAGTTGCATCCATTGGTTTTCCTTAGACCTCACTCTTACCATCACCACTATCGCCATCATGTCCAATCACTTCCTTCTTTTTTTGAGTAATAACTGCAGGGACCCTTCTCCTGCTACTTGGCACAACAGCAGGAGTGATTGGAACATTGGCATATTTGTTCCCTTGCTTAACATCTCCTACATCAACTCATGCTCTTGCTCCATGCTTGATTGCTTTCCTTTGAGTTGTAGTTCTACAAGTCGTACGAGATTGAACAGCTGGGGTACCAAAATTACCTTCCCCTGGATTATAAATCTCATCCAATCCTTCAACCTCCATGATTCTTGAAGATCTGATTGGCTGTGTTGTTTTTGAAGGTTCAACTTTAGGACAGTGGTGCCTTCAATACAAGCCTTTTTGCACTATCAAACATCTTTTTTTGTCCATGTTCCATCTTCATTGAATATCCCTTTTCAAGTATCTGTCCAAAACATAGCAAATCAATTTTCATTCTTGATACATATAACACATCACATATGAAATATTGATTTCCATATCTCCGTCGAATGAACACATTTGCTACTGCTTCTGCAATTACTTTGGTATTATCTACAAATTATATTTCCCTTTTTATTCTTTCATAAAGACTCACAAAATACTTCTTATGTTCAATCATATGATTAGAACAACCAGTTTCGAGAAACCAGAACAGAGACGAAGAATGTTATTCATTTGTGGTAGCCATTAATAACACATCATCTTAATTTGAATCCTCAGTTGCCGTTTGAGCTTCATCATCCTGTCTTTGTACCTTCTTGGATCTACATTCATTTGTAAAGTACCCTTGACTATGACAATTGTAACATTGGATCCCTTTGTTGTTGAATTTCTTCTTGCCATTCGAATTCTTGTTGTTATCACCTCTGTTTTGGTTTCTTGAATTTTCATCCCCTTCATTAGAATCACGAGCCTCTCCATCTGAATCATATGTCTTGTACCAATTGAATTAACCTTTGCCTTTCATGTGCTTCACATAACCTTGGTTGGTCTTCTTGCTAACTTGGCATGTAGGAATTGCACTTGAGATGTTGAGGTTGTTGCACACCTTTCTCTTACTCTCAATTCATGAGCTTCAAGAAAGCCTTGCAAATCCTCCACCTATATCTTATCAAGATCTTTTCATTCTTCAATAGCCACCACAATATGATCATACCTTTGTGTTTATGTTCTAAGGATCTTTCAATAACCACATCTTCAATTAATGATTCACCATTTATTCTCATTTGATTAACAACAACCTGCACACAATTGAAGTAATTTATCACAGCTTCATCTTCTTCCATCTACAAAAGTTTGTATTGCCTTCTTTGAATTTGGTGCTTCACTTTATTGGCCTTTTCCCCATATATATGTTACTTCACCAAGATATCTCATGACTCATTTGATGTAGATGCCTTTGAAATTCTCTCAAAGTTGTTTGAATCCACACTTTGTTGGATGTAAAAATTGCCTTGCAATCTTTGAAAGTTATTTGTTGTCTTTCTGTTGAATTCGCACCAAGTTGCTCATAGCCATCTTGAACAATCTCAAACACTTCTTAAGCTCCTAGCAACGATCTAATTGTTGTAGACCACCTCTCCCAATTCTTCCCATCAAGGATTGGAAAATTCGATGGAAATCATCCACCATTCATGTCTTCTTTCTTTCACTCACACTTGTGTTTCTCAATTTTTTATTTCCCCGCACACTTGCACTCTTGTTCCTCAGGGTTTAAAACCAAGCTCTTCATGTCAATAGTTATAACATGTTAAATAATTGAGAGGAATTGAAATTGAGAAAAAGATACATAAGAAAATAAAATGTTCAGAAAACGGAGATTGATCAACTACATCTGAAGAATTTTTTCCATTTTATATATTTATATCAGTTTGAAAACTAATTGTCAAAACAAAATGTTAACCTTCTTATTTACTTCTAACTATATTCTAACATTCCTAACGAACTACAAATCACTTTTAATTATATTTAAGAATCCTAACTACAAAATAGCAATCTTATGTCTAACACATTCTCAATGAATAATAAAAATTTGAAAGAGAACAAAAATCTAACAACAATCTAAAATCCATAAATGAAATTATAATAATATGATAATGATTTCACTTATTTTTATCCACGTCTAATAACTGCTAGAATCAAACCTGTTTGGTAAATGACCTACAATCAAAATTGCTAAGTTTTGATACAAGAATTACCAAAAACAATTACAAGAGAAATGAACAAACGTGTTTGGAAGAACCACCAAGTTTGATGCAAAATTAGTGGTACTCTTGACGCACTAAGTTATATATGTTTCTCAAGTTATTCTTCAAATATAAATCTGCATCTAGTCTAACCTCTAAAGTTATTCCCCGGTGGAAAGAAAATTACAAAAGAAGCATAGTTATCAATGCTACGTTAAGAAATCCAAGAATTAATCAAACCCAAAATGCCGCATAGCACAATACATAGTTTTATATAAATTAGCACTTAAAAAACCGTGTATGTTTGACATTATAAAAAGTTTGATGAAATTACAATGGTGTTGTAATTTTGTAAGACCTTCAAAAGTATAGCTTTTTTCAAAATTATGTGATTTTGTCAAACTAGTTGTCAATCCAAACATGCACTTTGATGATCATACCAAGTTTTACACCTCCATGACTAAAAAAATGTCTCAAAATATGTGATTGTAATTGGCAAGCAATGCCATCCAAGTTAAACTATATAGTTAATCATTTCAAAGCATTTAATATACATATACTTACCCTTCAATACATACAATATCAAATAACAAGTAGTTAAGCAATTGTTGGAAATTAATGAACTAACTAACAAACATTGGCCATAACCGTTTGAGTAACACTACCAAATTCAAGATATGATTTGATCATCACCTTCCTCAATTAACTAGATTATATTCAGTTTAGTTCATAATAATCAAATGAAACATACAAATATACACAAATTGTTGTTTCAGAAAATTACTTTTTAAAAAATAACAATGCCACCGATTAAAATTACTGGGTTGAGTCGCGGACTAGGTCGCTCTCTTTAAGACGTTTTGAGGCACTGCCAAAGTTATGCAAGGCAGACTATCAACCACGAAGTCCCCAGGATAAAACAGCCCAGATACTCTATAACGGAGTTCTACTGCACTCTAGAAAACCGATCTAGAATTACACCCTCTGTATGGCAGTCGAATGACTGACACTCGTAATATAGCACTAAGGCTACTCAAGAAATTAGAAGAAGAAGATGAAGAAGATGAAGAAGAAGAAGAAGAAGAAGAAGAAGAAGAACGAAGGGGAGAAGTGAGAAAAGCCTCAGATACGGAGAGCTTTTGGTTTGCTTTTCCAACTGAGGTGAACTCTCTATTTATAGAGGAGTTCAGCAACTGGATCTGAGAAAAAATGGGAGATCCATGATGCATGCTGACCACAAGAAGTGCGCTCAAAGATAGGAAAACGTGTTTGACCGTGACTTCTTGACCGGGCAACAAGTGACACGTGGGGAAGACCAGGCAATTAGGGTTTTGACTGGGCAAAACAGAAGCATAGTCAAACCAAACCAGGTCGGGCTGGGCCGAACCGAACCGGGCCGAGCCGGCCGGACAGACGGTGGCGGCGTGCGCGCGCGTGTGTGGTTGTCCATTTGCTTGCGTTCTCTTTCCTTCACAAAATTGCGGTGCCCCATGGGGCCCAACCCAAGTGTCATACCTACACCTTGTAAATGCTCTTAAAGTGTGTATTCCCTCCTATGTGGGACTTCACATTTTTCAATTCACAACATTTAATACCATCATCAATACCATTTATTCTCCATCATTTCCAACAATCCCCCACTTGAATTTAAAAATAGGTTCTTGAATAGCGTCAGACGCTTCTATAAGATTATGCATAAACAAAGGTGTCTTTCGATTTGAACCTTTGCATAGCAAGTAAGATTCAGATTCAACAAGAGTGACTCGTAGTCTTGAACTCTATCTTTGACATCAAACCCACACATAACCTTTTTATTGGTTGTATTCTCAAAAGCCCGTGCATTTAGGGCCATGCACGTGTCTCCCAGTGTAATGAACGCTCTAGGAATTTTGCCTTAAAATTCCATAGGAAGCGGCCCCCACTTCCACATTCACATAGGTGAGTCTATCAAGAGTACTCCTGTAGCTAGGTACTCCACTCCATATAAAGTATAGATCTCATTAAGAGTTTCTATTATCTCATCCTTTCATCGCTTCAGGACTCATGCTTTCTTCATATATTATATAGCATGTTCATCTCATATCACTATGACTTGTTATTACCCATTGAACCTAATTCTTGGGATCTCCAGTCTTTTAGGTCAGGTTACCATCACAAGTGACTCATCAATCTATAGGCAATAGTCCCATCCTTTTGGATGTATTTAGGACTTTCTCTCTAGCAAATCCTTTCGTCAAAGGATATGCTAGATTATCATCAGTGCGTACATGATCCACTATAACAGCTCCTTTAGAAAGTAATTCTTTAACTATGTTGTGCTTACGACGAATTTGTCTTCTTTTACCGTTGTAATAACGATTCTCAATTTTTGCAATAGCCGCGGTACTATCGCAGTGGATCAACACAGCTGGCAATGGTTTTTCCCATAAAGGGATCTCTGCTAGCAAGCATCTCAACCAACTTGCTTCTTCACTAGCAGTAGCTAGTGCTATCATTTCAGATTCGATAGTGGACTGAGCCAATATAGTTTGTTTCTTTGATTTCCACGACACAGCACCACCAGCTATATTGAAGATATAGCCACTGATTGCTTTGGAGTCATCTGATAGGGTGTTCCAATCAGCATCGCTGTATCCTTCAAGGACAGCAGGAAATCTTTGATAGTGTAATCCAAGACTCATGGTTCTTTTAAGATATCTCATGACTTTTTCAATAGCGTGTCAATGCTCTATACTAGGTCTGCTAGTAAACCTGCACAATAATCCAACGACATAGGCTATGTCGGGTCTAGTGCAATCAGTGGCATACCTGAGGCTGCCAATGATGCTTGCATATTCAGTTTGTCTTACACCTTCACCAGAGTTCTTGAAAAGTTTCACACTTGGATCATATGGTGTGCAAGCAGGTTTACAGTTAAAATAATTATATTTCTTTAGGATCTTTTCAATGTAGTGAGATTGATCTAAAGAAATTCCATTTTCTGACCTAGTAATCTTAATTCCAAGGATTAGACTTGCTTCTCCAAGGTCTTTCATATCAAAGTTGTTACTCAACAATGATTTCACTTTATTTATAGCATGAATGTTTGATCCAAATATGAGTAAGTCGTCTACATAGAGACATATGATAGTGCAAATGTTATTTTCATATTTGTAATAGATGCATTTGTCACTTTCATTCACTTTGAACTCATTCAACATGATTAAATTATCAAAATTTTCATGCCATTGTTTTGGAGCTTGTTTAAGACCATACAGAGATTTATCTAACTTACATACCTTGTTTTCTTGTCCATGAATTACAAAACCTTCAGGTTGTTCCATATAAATTTCTTCTTCCAAGTCACCATTTAAAAATGTTGTTTTAACATCCATCTAGTGTATCACCAGGTTATGTATAGCCGCAAGTGATATTAGCACCCTAATGGATGTTAGCCTAGTGACTGGTGAAAAAGTGTCGAAGAAATCTATATTTTCTCTTTGTCTAAAACCATTGGCTACAAGGCATGCCTTGTATTTATCAATAGAGCCATCGGGTTTTAGTTTCTTTTTCAAAATCCATTTACAACCTATAGGTTTGCAACCAGGAGGCAACTCTACTAAATGCCAGGTCTTCTTAGACTCTAGAGAATCCATTTCATCATTTATAGCTTCTTGCCATAAATCTGCATCCAAATATGACAGAGCTTCTTTACGATTTGTAGGATCCCCTTCTAGATTATACGCCATATACTCTGGTCCATAATCTTTAGCAACTCTTACTCTCTTACTTCTTTGAGGTTTTGTTTCGTCTTGTTTGTTGCTTTCAGTGTTTCTTATCATTGGGACTTGACTAGGTTCGCTGCCCCCACTATTTCTTGATTTAAAAGGGAATTTATTTTCGTAGAAGTCAACATCGTTTGACTCTATGATCACCTTCGCATTTAGGTCATAAAACCTATACGCTTTACTGTTCACAGTATATCCGATGAAAACACATTCATATGCTCTACTTGCGAGTTTAATTCTCTTGGGATCGGGGATTCTGACATAGGCCAGACAACCCCATGTTCGAAGATAAGGCAAGTTGGGTTGTTTTTTCTTCATTATCTCATAAGGAGATGTTTTGCTTTTAGACTTTGGAACTCTATTCAAAACATAACAAACAGTTAGAATAATTTCCCCCCACCAGTGAGATGCAGCACCAGAGTTAAGCATAATAGCAACAACTAATTTAGTAAGAGTCCTATTCTTTCTTTCAGCTTTACCATTCATTTCAGGTGAATATGGTGCAATAGTTTCATGTATAATTCCATGGGTTTTGTAAAATTCATTAAACAAACTAGAATCATACTCTGTTCCTCTATCACTACGAAACTTCTTAATCTTTTTATTAAATTGATTTTCAATTTCATTCACAAAGATTTTAAACATGTCAAGCGCTTCACTTTTATTTTTCATCAGATATACAAAAGTAAAATCAGAGCAATCGTCAATAAAAGTTATGAAATAACGTTTTCCATTTCTAGTCAATGTTCCATCAAGTTCACATATATCAGAATGTATTAATTCTAGGGGTTTAGATTCTCTAATTACTGATTTATGTGACTTCTTTGTTATTTTAGCTTGACTACAAAAATCACATTTTTCAAAATCCTTTGGGGATAACTTTGGAATTAAACCTAAATTACTTAAATTTGAAATCACATTTTTGTTCAAATGACAAAGTCTAGCATGCCAAATTTTAAAATCACACAACATGTAAGCAGAATGAGATATTTTATTCAATTCAACATTTAATTTAAACATGCCATCAGTGGCGTACCCTTTCCCTATAAAAATAGCATTTTTAGAAATGGTGTACAAATCTGCATCTATAGATTGAGTAAACCCTGCCTTATTGAGAAGAAACCCAGAAACCATATTCTTCCTTATTTCTGGAGTGTACATGACATCCTTCAGAATTAAGGTTTTTCCAAATGTGAATGTTAGTTCCACATCTCCTATACCAGCAACATTAGTGGTGTGGGAATCTCCCAACAACACTTTCTTATCTTCAACATCAGTGTATGTTTTAAACATAGCACGATCATAACAAACATGGCGAGAGGCTCCAGTGTCTATCCACCACCCATCTGATCCACCTACAAGGTTGATCTCAGTTATCATAGCAATGAATTGCTCTTCTGTCAAGTTAGCCTGATTTGCAAGACCTGGCTTGTTCCTGCACTTGCGTGCCATATGACCCTCTTTCCCACAATTGAAACAAGTAAACGGGAGGGGGCCATTTTTGGGAGGTGGTTGTTGTCTGGCAGTAGGGACCTTAGGAGGGTTCCCATTCTTGTTGCTGTTCTTAGAGGAGCGAGGTTGATTCTTTAGTTGTTTGCCGTTTGGCTTCAGCACTGCTCCGATGAATTTCTTTTTCTTCTTAGTTGCCACAAAAAGAACTTCATCTTTCTGGTCTTGCTTACGAGATTCCTCCTCAATTCTAAGGCGGGTTATCAAGCTTTCTAGTGAAAACTCTTTGGTTTTGTGCCTAAGAGAATTTTTAAACTCTTTCCAAGCAGGGGGAAGTTTGTCAATATTAACAGCAATTTGAAATTGTTCATCTAGGAACATACCTTTAGTGATAATTTCGTGCGCTATTTTCTGGATTTCATGAGACTGAGCTTCCACTGATCTGTCATCTGTCATTTGATATTTGAGGTAACGGCTCACAGCATACTTTTTAGCTCCAGCTTCCTCAGTATCATATTTCTTCTTTAAAGCATCCCAAACCTGTCAAGCAGTATTGTTGTCGGAACTGTAGTAATCATACAGATCATCAGCAAGTCCATTAAGAATATAATTTTTACATAAGTAATCATTATGTTCCCATCGAGTTAATTCAGTAGCTATCTTATCCTTTTCTGTTTGTTCAGCTTTTTCTGGAACAACAGGGATATCATCCTTCAGAACGTTGGCAAGGTTTTTTGTGGGAGGCGGCCATTTTTGGGAGGTGGTTGTTGTCTGGCAGTAGGGACCTTAGGAGGGTTCCCATTCTTGTTGCTGTTCTTAGAGGAGCGAGGTTGATTCTTTAGTTGTTTGCCGTTTGGCTTCAGCACTGCTCCGATGAATTTCTTTTTCTTCTTAGTTGCCACAAAAAGAACTTCATCTTTCTGGTCTTGCTTACGAGATTCCTCCTCAATTCTAAGGCGGGTTATCAAGCTTTCTAGTGAAAACTCTTTGGTTTTGTGCCTAAGAGAATTTTTAAACTCTTTCCAAGCAGGGGGCAGTTTGTCAATATTAACAGCAATTTGAAATTGTTCATCTAGGAACATACCTTCAGTGATAATTTCGTGCGCTATTTTCTGGATTTCATGAGACTGAGCTTCCACTGATCTGTCATCTGTCATTTGATATTTGAGGTAACAGCTCACAGCATACTTTTTAGCTCCAGCTTCCTCAGTATCATATTTCTTCTTTAAAGCATCCCAAACCTGTCAAGCAGTATTGTTGTCGGAACTGTAGTAATCATACAGATCATCAGCAAGTCCATTAAGAATATAATTTTTACATAAGTAATCATTATGTTCCCATCGAGTTAATTCAGTAGCTATCTTATCCTTTTCTGTTTGTTCAGCTTTTTCTGGAACAACAGGGATATCATCCTTTAGAACGTTGGCAAGGTTTTTTGTGGGAGGCGGCCATTTTTGGGAGGTGGTTGTTGTCTGGCAGTAGGGACCTTAGGAGGGTTCCCATTCTTGTTGCTGTTCTTAGAGGAGCGAGGTTGATTCTTTAGTTGTTTGTCGTTTGGCTTCAGCACTGCTCCGATGAATTTCTTTTTCTTCTTAGTTGCCACAAAAAGAACTTCATCTTTCTGGTCTTGCTTACGAGATTCCTCCTCAATTCTAAGGCGGGTTATCAAGCTTTCTAGTGAAAACTCTTTGGTTTTGTGCCTAAGAGAATTTTTAAACTCTTTCCAAGAAGGGGGCAGTTTGTCAATATTAACAACAATTTGAAATTGTTCATCTAGGAACATACCTTCAGTGATAATTTCGTGCGCTATTTTCTGGATTTCATGAGACTGAGCTTCCACTGATCTATCATTTGTCATTTGATAATTGAGGTAGCGGCTCACAGCATACTTTTTAGCTCCAGCTTCCTCAGTATCATATTTCTTCTTTAAAGCATCCCAAACCTGTCAAGCAGTATTGTTGTCGGAACTGTAGTAATCATACAGATCATCAGCAAGTCCATTAAGAATATAATTTTTATATAAGTAATCATTATGTTCCCATCGAGTTAATTCAGCAGCTATCTTATCCTTTTCTATTTGTTCAGCTTTTTCTGGAACAACAGGGATATCATCCTTCAGAACGTTGGCAAGGTTTTTTGTGGTTAGAAAAAATAACATCTTTTGTTGCCAACGTTTGAAGTGACTGCCCTCAAACCGAAACGGTTTGTTGAAGTCAGAAACAGAAGAACCTGTCCCAGTAATTTTGTCGGTAGACATGGTAGTTTGAAAACGTCTTAAAATTGTTGTTTCGGAAAATTACTTTTGAAAAAATAACAATGCAACCGATTAAAATTACTGGGTTGAGTCGCGGACTAGGTCGCTCTGTTTAAGACGTTTTGAGGCACTGCCAAAGTTGTGCAAGGCAAACTATCAACCATGAAGTCCCCAGGATAAAACAGCCCAGATACTCTGTAACGGAGTTCTACTGCACTGTAGAAAACTGATCTAGAATTACACCCTCTATATGGCAGTCAAATGACTAACACTCGTAATATAGCACTAAGGCTACTCAAGAAATTAGAAGAAGAAGAAGAAGAAGAAGAAGAACGAAGGGGAGAAGTGAGAAAAACCTCAGATATGGAGAGCTGTTGGTTTGCTTTTCCAACTGAGGTGAACTCTCTATTTATAGAGGAGTTCAGCAACTGGATCTGAGAAAAAATGGGAGATCCATGATGCACGAGGTCCATCAGCTGACCACAAGAAGTGCGCTCAAAGATAGGAAAACGTGTTTGACCATGACGTCTTGACCGGGCAACAAGTGACACGTGGGGAAGACCACGCAATTAGGGTTTTGACCGGGCAAAACAGAAAATGAAAGATTGAAGCAAATTTAGGAAATAAAAAACAAATAATAGTTTCATAAATTTATTTATTTTATTTTAAAGAAAATGAAAGTAAAGAATGTGCAATTAAGTACCCGAGCACGAGAAAAGACGAAGACGAGGTAATTATAGAAGTCAAGGAAGTTGAAGAATTGTTGAATTTGGTTCTAAATATGAGATTTATCAGTGGAAGAAGAATGAGAAATCTATTTCTCAAATTTGGTTCCAAATATGAGACTTCATCTTTTATTCAGCTGAAAAAGGGTTAAAACAAAAGCAAAGGAAATGAGACAAATGGAAATACTTTTTGATGGAGGACAAACGGAAATACTTTTGTGAAAGAGGGAGGGTTTTTGTGAAAGAGGGAGGGTTGTACTTACATGGAGTGTTTTAAAACCTTCAATGCGCTCCAAGCGCATGGGACGCGCTTTAGGCGCGCGCAAGGCAGTGCTGGAAAATGAAGAATGCGCTCCAGGCGCTCCAGGCGCGCCTAATACAGAATCAGCGCTGAAACGGGGACATACCCAGGGGGTCTTAAAAGCTGTTCGGTAGGCCCAAAGTGCATCATCAAGATTTGTTGACCAATCTTTTCGTGAGGCAGTTACTGTCTTTTCTAGGATTTTTTTGAGCTGCCTGTTGGAGACTTCAACCTGCCCACTAGTTTGTGGATGGTATGGGGTTGCCACTCTATGACGCACATTATATTTCTTCAGAAGGTATTCCATATTCCGGTTTAGAAAATGGGTGCCTTCGTCACTAATCAAGGCTCGACGTACGCCGAAATGAGCGAATATGTTCTTCTTGAGAAAGGTGATAACGTGTTTCGAATCATTTGTTGGAGTAGCTATTGCTTCAACCCATTTTGAGACATAATCCACTGCCACCAAAATATAAACTTTGTTATATGACAATGGGAATGGACCCATGAAATTAATACCCCACACATCGAACACTTCAACTTCTAATACAGGATTTTGCGGCGTCTCATCTCGTTTTGAAATGTTACCGGTGCGCTGGCATCGATCGCATTTCTTCACATAGTTGAATGCATCTTTGAATAATGAAGGCCAAAACAACCCCGATTGTAGAACTCTTGCTGCAGTTCGGTCACCACTGAAATGACCCCCATACTCGGAGTCGCGGCAGTGCCACATTACCTTTTCTTGTTCCTCCTCGGGCACACACCTTCGCAAAAGCCCATCCACTCCTCTTTTGTATAGAAAGGGTTCATCCCATACATAGAATTTGGCATCGTGGATAAACTTCTTTCGTTGTTGGTAAGTGAAATCAGATGGGATTGTACCCCCCCACCTTGAAATTAGCAAAGTCGGCGAACCACGGTGCCATGGTAATGGCAAAGATGTGCTCATCAGCAAATTGATCTCGAATCGGTCTAATATCCTCATTCTCCTCGACCTTCTCCAATCGAGATAGGTGGTCAGCCACAGTGTTCTCTGATCCCTTTATATCCCGGATCTCAATGTCAAATTCTTGTAGTAGTAGAATCCATCTAAGCAACCTTGGTTTTGATTCCTGCTTAGTAAACAAATACGTCAAAGCAGCATGATCAGTGTAAACAATAACTTTCGATCCTAATAGATAAGACTGAAATTTATCAAAAGCATAGACTACAACTAATAATTCTTTTTTAGTTGTAGCATAATTGTGTTGTGCCTGATTTAAAACATGACTAGCATAGTAGATCACATGCAACATCTTGTCTTTTTTTTGTCCCAGAACTGCCCCAATAGCACTGTCACTTGCATCACACATGATTTCAAAAGGTAGTGACCAGTCAAGTGCAGTGATAATGAGGGCAATTATCAGCTGGTTTTTCAAATTGTTAAAGGCATGCAAACAATCCTCATTGAATTTGAAAGGTGTGTCTTTCGCAAGTAGGTTTGTAAGTGGTTTTGCAATTTTTGAAAAATCTTTTATAAACCTTCTATAAAATCCAGCATGGCCTAAAAAGCTTCTAATGCCTTTCTCGTTGGTAGGAGGGGGAAGTTTTTCAATAACTTCAACTTTGGCCTTTTCTACCTCGATCCCCTTGTGGGAGATCCGGTGGCCCAAAACAATTCCCTCTCTTACCATAAAATGACATTTCTCCCAATTTAGGACCAAGTTAGATTTTTCACACCTTTCTAATACAAGAGATAGATTAATCAAACAATTATCAAAGGATGACCCAAATACAGAAAAGTCATCCATGAATACCTCGATATGTTTCTCAATCATATCAGAAAATATGGACATCATGCACCTTTAAAATGTAGTCGGCGCATTACACAGTCCAAATGGCATTCTTCGGTATGCAAACACCCCATACGGACATGTAAATCAAGTTTTCTCTTGATCCTCGGGTGCTACAGCTATCTGATTGTACCCTGAATAACCGTCTAGGAAGCAGTAATACTCATGCCCGGCTAACCGCTCAAGCATCTGATCAATGAAAGGGAGCGGGAAATGATCCTTCCTCGTCGCACTGTTCAATCTCCTGTAATCAATACACATGATAGCGTTTCAGCAAGTGTACTGAATCGTTGCAAGTAATAATAAAACGGTAGTACCGAGTGTCGAACTCAAGGATTGCGTTTTACTATTGAATTATATTTAATTACCAAAATTGAACATAAAGGTTCCAGATTGATTGAAATAATATTTAAAATTAAAAACAGTAATAAAATTGATCTTTTATAATGAGAAAAATGTCAGGGATGAGTTTCACTTCGAATCCAACCTTGGTGTCTAATTTGATCCTAGTTACTGAATTCCTTTATTGAATTATTACCGAATTCTCTTTATTATTCTTGCCCTAATGTCTTAGTGACAGAACCTTTAATTCCAAAGTAACCCCTAATTCCTTAGTAGATTTAAGATTAGAATTAAGCATTAGCGTATAGAAATTCTCTTGTAAATTATTGCTTTGCAAATAATTTAATTGGTTTCATGACCTGTATCTATCCCTAGACTACAGATTCATGAATTTCTCATCTCAAGCATTCGTAAAGTCCACTTCCGTTTCAAAATACAAATCGTAGAACATTTTAATGTTGATCAAGCAATAAAAAGCATTAAGCACAGAGATGATAAAAACAATTCAATAAACTCATTCATATAACTAGAAATCAAATAAGAAAAATAAGGGTTTCATCTGGTTACACTCATCCCTAACAAATAGGGTTTAGTTACTCATGACAGAGATACAAAAGATAAGGATTAAAGAAGAATTACAAGAATGATTCATGGATGATTCTTGATAAAACTGCTTCAATGGCGTTAGAAACGGCCGTCTTTGAGTTTCTATGCTAGGGCACAAGTCTCCCAACTTCCCAAGAGTCAAAAAGATCCCTAAACAGTAAAAAAATTGCGTTTTTATGATTGTTGATCCGCGTCACGCGCCCCAGGCGCAGGATTTGCGCTCCGGGCGCGCCTGGACAGTGTTGAAAGGCTGGAAATGCGCCCCAGGCGCGCAGGGCGCGCTCCAGGCGCACAACATCTGCTGTGTGACGTAATTTGTATTTTTCTCATCTTCCGAGTCTGAATTTGGTCCCGGTGTCTTGATGAAAGTTGTAGATATGGATCTTATCTTTCATTAGCACTTGAATTTACTTCAATTGGACATTTAGAACTCCAGATATGGCTGAAATACTCCACATAGGTCATGTTGATTTCTCACCAAAATTCAGCACTGCACTAAAACAAAGTAACAATGCAAAACTACGAAAAATCTCTACTTAGTTAAGCAAATAATAAAATAAACATTTTATTAAATCAAATAACTAAAATCAACAAAATATATCAAATAACTCGTTAAATTAACTAATGATTAAAGATAAATAAGACTAAAATCAATAAAAATTATGCATATGATGAAGAGTCATCAACACACTCTCCAGCCAGTAACCGTTCGAGTAGGAATTAACTCGTTCTTTTCATTTGTGATGACAGTCGTTCCACCCTTTTTTGGTACAACCTGGACGGGACTCACCCAAGAGCTATCTGAAATTGGGTATATGAGGTCGGCTTCTAATAGCTTTACCACTTCTTTCCTGATCACTTCTTTCATTACCGGATTCAATGTCCTTTGGGGTTGTACTACCGGTTTGTGATTGTCCTCCATGAGGATTTTGTGCATACAAAAAGTCGGACTTATTCCCTTCAAGTCATCAATGGACCAACCAATAGCACCCTTGTGCTTCCGCATAATTCTCAACAACTTTTCTTCTTCCAACTCACTCAAGCTTGCACTAATTATGGCTGGATTTTTTTCTTCTTCACCCAGAAATACATATTTCAAATGAATAGGCAGCTGCTTGAGTTCAATCAGTGGTGTCTTTTCCTCCGCGGACTTGTCTTCATTTTCTTTCAAGTTCTTCCACCTAGTAGGAAAACGGGGGGAGTAGGATGGTGATGCTTCTAACATGGCCAACACCTCTTTCATCTTTGGGTCTTCACTTTCTTGAACGACATCTTGGTGTAGACATAAAACTCTTTCTAATGGCAGGCTGGGTGTTTGATGCATTATTTCTTCATTGACTATCTCATCTAAAATCTCGATTCGATTGCACCCTTCTCTTTCTCTTGAGTGTTCCATGGCTTTCAGAATGTTAAAAGTGACGGTTTCCTCATTTACTTTCAGGGTTAAGGTGCCATCTGCCACATCAATCATAGCTCTCCCTGTTGCTAAGAACGGTCTCCCCAAAATCAAAGGAATGTCGTTGTCTTCCTCCATATCTAGTACCACGAAATCCACTAGAAAAATGAACTTATCCACTTTAACCAACACATCTTCCACTACTCCATAGGGATGTTTCATTGAACGATCCGCAAACCGTAACATCAGTTGTGTGTCCTTGACTTTTCCGATGCCTAGCTTTTTGTATATTGAAAGGGGCATAAGACTTACACTAGCTCCAAGATCACACAAGGCTTTCCCAAAAGTTCTATTTCCAATAGCGCACGGGATTGAGAAGCTTCCAGGATCCTTGAGCTTCGGTGGGAACTTCCTTTGTAGTATAGCACTACACTCTTCCGTAAGCATAACTGTTTCTCCTCCGGTTTTTCTTTTTTTCGACAGAATCTCTTTCATGAATTTAGCATATGTCGGCATATGTCGGCATCTGCTCTAGTGCTTCTACAAAGGGGATGTTAATCTGTAATTTTTTAAAAACATCAAGAAACTTCCCGAATTGTTTTTCAGTTTCTTCCCTCTTTAATCTTTGAGGGAATGGAAGTCTAATTTCTGGTTTTGGCAGTGATTCCGTTTTTTGTACCACAGGTTCTTCCTCCTTTTCAATAGCGATGTGCTCTTCACCCGATATTGGTGTGACCATTTCCTCCAGGTGGGTTGGAGTCAAGGTACTTCTACTCTGTTTGGTTTCAGGTGGTACTGAATCCCTCACTTTGCCACTCCTCGTGGTCACTGCATTAACATTGTTTCTTGGATTCGGAACTGTGTCACTAGGCAGATTTTCGGACGTCCTTTGTGCCATTTGTTGAGCAAGTTGACCCACTTGAGTCTCAAGATTTTTTATTGATGCAGAGTGATTTTTCTGGACGGCTCTTGACTCTTCAATGAAAGAAAATGTGCTTGTAACTAGTTTCTCTATAGCCATTTGACACTTTTCTATAGCGCTCTCCCAAGCAGCCTTTCTAGGTGGGAATTGGTTTGTATGAGCTTCTTGTTGACCCTGAGATCCACCTTGTTGATCTCTCCAAGAAAAGTTTGGATGATTTCTCCAACCAGGGTTGTACGTATTAGAGTAGGGGTTATTCTGCCTGTTGTTATTACTCACAAAATTCACTCGTTCTAGTTCTTCTACCTCACTGTCATCCCGTGCTTCACATACTCCAGTTTTATGTGCCCCTCCACAAAGGTTACAACTAGTCTGCTTTAGTAATTTTACAGGGGCCACTTGGGGTTGTATATTTAGGGCTGCCATTCCTTTCTTGATCTTAGTGGCGATAACCTCTTCCTTCTTCGACATAAACCTGCCTGGAGCTAATCCATCCATAACATTCAACTCCATTACACCACTTGTCGACCCACCACTTCTGTCATACAACATCATCTGTTCATTTGATGCCATGATCTCAATAATCTTTCGTGCTTCTGTTGCGGTTTTATAATTCAAAGAACCACCAGTTGTGGCATCCAACATAATTCTAGTGCTCGGACTCAAGCCATTACAGAATATTTGCATTTGGGCAGTGTCGTCATAGGAATGATTAGGACATCCGGCTAGTAAGTTTCTAAATCTCCTGTAAGTGTCACGAAGAGATTCCCCTTCTTTTTGTTTGTAACCGGTGATTTCTTGCCTCTTTCTAATGAACATGGCTGGGGGAAAATATTGTTCTAAGAATTTATCCTCAAGATCATCCCATGTGGTGATGCTGTCGGCGGGGAATGAAAGAAACCACTCTTTAGCATCATCTATCAAAGAGAATGGAAATAGCTTCAATTTCTTGCATTCTTCAGACAACCCATCCACCTTCACTGTTTCACATAATTCAAAGAAATTTGTGAGGTGTCTGTTGGCGTCTTCGTTATGTCTACCGGCAAAATGAATTTCCCTCAACTCTCAGCATAGAGCAGGACTTATTTCGAACTTATTGACTGTAACCGGTTGGTGATGAATGGGTACTCGAGCACGATTTCTGTTTCGATTCCCATACTCTCCGAGAGTACGTTCTGGTGGTGGTGGTTCGGCCATTTCAGTTAATATGACAGAATCACCTAAAACCTCTTCTTCCACTACTAAATGTCTTTCCCTTTGTCTCCTTTCTCGAGCAGCCTTTCTATGTGCTTTTGCTGTTTTTTCAATTTCTGGATCAAAAATAAGCTCAGCTGAGGACTGGCCTCGCATACAAGGTTAGACAAATTATAAGTATTGAAGAGTTTAAAAATAAAAAAAAAAAACAAAAATTTTATTGCAGAGCAAAAAATTTCAATTAAGTAAATAAATTAAACTCAATAGTGATATGGCAGTCCCCAGCAACGGCGCCAAAAACAAGGTAGCGTTTCAGCAAGTGTACTGAATCGTTGCAAGTAATAATAAAACGGTAGTACCGAGTGTCGAACTCAAGGATTGTGTTTTACTATTGAATTATATTTAATTACTAAAATTGAACAAAAAGTTTCCATATTGATTGAAATAATGTTTAAAATTAACAACAGTAATAAAATTGATCTTTTATAATGGAAAAAATGTTAAGGATGAGTTTCACTTCGAATCCAACCTTAGTGTCTAATTTGATCCTAGTTACTGAATTCCTTTATTGAATTATTACCGAATTCTCTTTATTATTCTTGCCCTAATGTCTTAGTGACAGAACCTTTAATTCCAAAGTAACCCATAATTCCTTAGTAGATTTAAGATTAGAATTAAGCATTAGCGTATAGAAATTCTCTTGTAAATTATTGCTTTGCAAATAATTTAATTGGTTTCATGACCTGCATCTATCCCTAGACTACAAATTCATGAATTTCTCATCTCAAGCATTCGTAAAGTCCACTTCCGTTTCAAAATACAAATCGTAGAACATTTTAATGTTGATCAAGCAATAAAAAGCATTAAGCACAGAGATGAGAAAAACAATTCAATAAACTCATTCATATAACTAGAAACAGAAAAATAAGGGTTTCATCTGGTTACACTCATCCCTAACAAATAGGGTTTACTTACTCATGGCAGAGATACAAAAGATAAGGATTAAAGAAGAATTACAAGAATAGTTCATGGATGATTCTTGATAAAACCGCTTCAATGGCGTTAGAAACGGTCGTCTTTGAGTTTCTCTGCTAGGGCACAAGTCTCCCAACTTCCCAAGAGTCAAAAAGATCCATAAAATAGTAAAAAAAATAGCGTTTTTATGATTGCTGATGTGCGTCACTCGCTCCAGGCGCGCAGGGCGCGCTTCAGGCGCGCGTTGGCAGAGTTGAATCTTGTGAAATGCGCTCCAGGCGCGCAGGACACGCTTCAGGCGCGCGTTGGCAGAGCTGAATCCTGTGAAATACGCTCCAGGCGCGCGTTGGCAGAGCTGAATCCTGTGAAATGCGCTCCAGGCGCGCCCCAGGCGTGCAGCATCTGCTGTCTGACGTATTTTGCATTTGACTTGGCTTTCGCTTCTGAATTTGGTCCCTGTGTCTTCATGAAAGTTGTAGATATGGATCTTAGCTTTCATTAGCACTTGGAATGACACTAATTGGAAATCTAGAACTCCAGATATGGCTGAAATACTCCACATGTATCATGTTGATTTTTCACCAAAATTCAGCACTGAACTTAGAAACAAAACGCAATGTAAAATTACGAAAAACTCCTACTTAATCACTGCAATACAAGCATAACATATTAATAAATTCAAAGAACAAAAATAAACCGAATGTATCAAATAAATCCTTAATTTAACTGATGATTGACGATAAATAAGACTAAAACAGTGGAAAATTATGCATATGATGAAGAGTTATCAATGATTGATGAACCAAAGCATTACAATGATAAGAATCTAAATATAGAGGAGGATTTATAATCCTGGTGGAACATCTAAGCATGTGTGTGTCATCATCAGAATTAATGTGTGCATCATTCAAGGAAATAGAGGAAACAAGGGAAGACACAAAATTATAGTTATTACCATGTGTACATAAATGCATATTATTGGAAGCCGTAGGATAAGTGATATTAGCAAATAGAAAATTGTAGTCGTCTTGAGTAATAATATGATCATTGTTGGAATTCAAAACAGGAGCACCATAAGGAAAGTAAGATTCATGAAAAAAGCATTTCTAGAAATAAAACATTTTTAATGTGTAAATCATGTAATAAGTAACCTTTGGTGCCATGTTTAAAGCCCAAGAAGATACATTTTCTAATACGAGGATCAAGTTAAGATCTATTTTGAACCAAAGTAGTAACATATGATAAACACCGAAAAAAAATTAAATCAAGGAAAGTTGGAGGCTGGTTATGCAAAACCCCAGAAAGGGTTTTATTTTTAAGAATTGTGGTTGGCAACCGATTGATCAAATAAACCGCATGTGATATGACATAAGCCCATAAACACTTAGGAAAATGTGATTGAAATAACAAAGCTCTTGTGACATTTAAAAGGTGTCTATGCTTGCGATCCACAACTGAATTTTTGTGTGGAGTTTTAACATAAGAGGTTTGATGAACGATGCCTGATGAGGAATAAAATGTAGGCATCTTAAACTCCAATCTATTGTCACTCCTAATTGTTTTAACAATGCATGAAAACCGATTGTGAATAATTTTAATAAAATTATTAATACTAGTTTTAGTTTTAGTTTTAGTTTTAGTTTTAGATTTAATCAAAAACAACCAAGTATGTCTAGAAAAATCATCCACAACAGTCAAGAAATAAGCATGCCCTTGAATAGGTTTCACCCCAATGGTACCCCAAATGTCCATATGCAATAATTCAAATATAGAAGTGGTGGAAGAATGACTTAAAGGAAAGGAGAATTTACATTGTTTGGCAAAATGACAAGAGTCACAAATCAAGCTTTTATCAGTAGAGATGTAAGGAAATATATTACAAGGATGGTGTACAACAGAGTGAGAAGGGTGGCCTAAACGGTAATACCACATGTCAAATTGACTATTATTAGTATCTACAACATTAATATCAGAAACATGAGGAACATCATGAAAATTAACAGGAAATTGTGCACAACTAGTCATTCTAAAAACTTGTGTGAGAATGTAAAGATTGTTGACAACTTCAACATGTCCAATCATCCTCTGGGTATTGGAATCCTTAATGCAATAAAACTTATGTGATAAAATTAATTTGCAATTCATATAATGTGTGAGTTTGTATATGGATATCAAACTAAATTGAAATTGGAGAATATAAAGAACATCATTAAGATGTAAATATGGGGAACGATGTATTGCTCCTACAAAGTGTGCATAAATAAGATGTCCATTTGAAAACTTAACAAGAATATGTGTAATTTGTTTAATAGATAAAATAAATAAATAAAAGGACATACATGATCAGATGTTCCTGAGTCTAGAATCCAAACAGAGGAAAAAGAATAGTGCAAACCTGATTGTGAAATGTTGGAAATTACATGATTACTAGTATCATCAGAAGCATTCTAGTTGGAGTTTAAAACAAAATTTTCACCCTTGGAAATCTAAAGCAAAGTGATGAGGTATTGATACTCATCTTTAGAAATTGAAAGACCATTATCTAAAGTAGTAGAAGCAAAATTTGCATAATGTTTGGATTCCACATTGTTAGTGTTGGAAGAAAATTGAAATTGTTAGACTGATTCTTTGAACGGTAACCCTGACGGAAGCCGTGTTTGAAATAACATGTCTCAATAGTATGATTTGTCTTGTGACAATTGGTGAAAACCTTAGATGGTTTGGATCCTCGACCACGTTCCTAACCAAAATCGGAGTTTCCCTTAACAGAACCATTTGATACCGAATTGAAAGCAAACACCGTTGAATCTAAAGCAGCGAAATTGAGGAACAAATCTTGTTGCATCACCAATGAATAAGTCTTGCTAATTGGAGGTAAAGAATCCATGAGAAGTATTTCAATTCTAACATTTTGATAAGAATCATTCAAACCTTTCACGAAACAGGTGACGTATTCTTTGTGCTTGAATTCCCGAACAGCGGTGCTGAGATAACATGAACAAGGTTTTTTTCATGTGCAACAAGGAGTAGGTCGAAGATCTTCTAATTCGTCTTATAATATCTTCATGTCAGTAAAATATTGAGATAAAGAATGTTCACCCTATGTCATGGAATGTAGGTAACGCAGAAGATCTGAGAAACGAAAATGGTTCCCTTTGGTAAATTGATTTTGAAGATCGTTCCAAAGATATGTTGCATTATCAATACAAATCGTACTCTGAGAGATGTGTGGTGACAATGTGCAATTTATCCAAGAAAGAACCATACTATTACCTCGTTCCTAAAGCTCATAATCGGGATCATTGTGATGCGGTGATGGAAGTGTGTCGTTGATGAATTGGAGTTTGTTTTTGGAAGTGAGTGCTCTTCGCATCAATCTGTTGCAATTGTAATAGTTGTGATCGTTAAGCGGCGGTGCGACGAGGTTACGGTTGGGGTTTTCTCCGGGATGAAGATAATAGGGATTTCTAGGGTTCTGAGAGGGATCGGGGGTTGGAGTTTCATTGTTGAAATGAGGAATAGGGATGGAATCATGGTCTAAAGAATCAAAATCATGTATGGAAGCCATGGATTGGAAATCAAAGAAGGAGAAGAGAAAGTAAGTTGTAGAAGAGAAGTGTGGAAATCACTATTTCATTGATACCATATTAATAAATTGTACAACCTCATTCTCCATATTTCTTAATAGGGAGCAAAATACAAGAGTATATATAGCACTTGGTATATGCTATAACAGATTAACAACTATAATAGAATAACAATTAAACTAATTAGTTAGTTACAATACAAATAGTAATCTAAGTATAGTCTAATAAAGAAGGAAGGAGGGATGAGTTTAAAAAGTCATACTTATAATATATCCTTCTGGGAAAACAAGTTGTGAAGTTTGGTGGTGCCTCCCAAGATAAAGAACTTTTATGATTGTTTTCCAACTCGAGTTGTATTATACAACAAGTGTGTTCAAGTGGCGAATGTGTGCTTATGGTGCAATAAAAAGACTAGAATATTGATCATATATTACATAATACTCTTATGTAGAAAGAATAGTACAATTTGACAAATTGTTGGTAGGGATTGCAATAAAATTCGCACCCGCAAGTATGCAACCAAACTCGCTTGATTTAGGCGGGAAAAACCCGCTTTAATTAGGTGCGGGTGCAGATTTTCTTCGACATTAAAATTCGCGGGCGGAGGCGGATTTGAGGGTACTGATATCCACCCCGCATCCGAACCCACCCCACAAGTATTGTTACTGTAATTTTTAAATTTTATATACAAATACATATTTAATATATTTAATATTTTTTAAAATATTAAAAATTATAGTTTTATTTCTATATAAATATTTTTTAATTTTATTATCGTTTAATAATTATTATTTTAGTATAATAAATATGATTTTTAAATTTATAATTTTATATATATGAGTGGATGCGGATACAAGCAGGGAAACCCGAGACCTGTTGCGGACGGGAATGGGTGCCTAATTTTACATCCGCTATGAAACGGGGGCGAATGCAGATTTTCCCTGATTAGTCGAATGCGGGTGTGAAGGAGACGAAATCCGCTCCCGCCTCGTCCCGTTGTCATGTCTAATTGTTGGTACGTAAGACTCAATTAACCTATTGTATCACTTTAATACAAATTTTACACGGAGCTATTTTTTACATAATTAATTAATCAATCACAATAGTAGTAAATTAATTATCTTAATTGAGATTTTTTTTTTTTTTTTTTGCCTATTTGAGTGTACAATATTCATTTTCAAAACATAATCTTAGATCAAGAATTTGATTGGATGTTAATTTCTAAGAATAATTTCCATTTCCATTTTTTAATCAATTTTAAAGTAATTTACTAATACTTATATAAGAAAAATATAATTTTAAAAGATAGAACAAAAGAAATAACATGTAGTTTTTTTAATAACATCTTTGTATTTTTAATTTTTAGAATAGAAAAAAAAAAACTTGACATTTTTTAAAAGAATATAGTTTTAGAGCAATATCAATGCATAAATATATAAACAAAATTATATCAATCACAACCAAACAATTTTTTTTATTATGTGTTTAAAATTTTGATTAAATATAAATTATTTTATTTTATATTTACATATTTATTAAATTATATTTGATATGTTAGTTCAGTGATTTAGTTTTATAACATCAAGAGATTGAGATCAGATTTCATTAGACACAATTGTAAACTAAACCTAAGTGTCACTTTGCACTACACGAAAAATGGTATTTTACGGCGCTTGTTTTAAGTCTTTTACAGCATTTTTTTTTTAAATTAAGCGATGCAGTATCTAGCGCTGTAAAAAGATACAACAACGCTCTTTAAAATAAAATAAAAAACGTTGTAAATCTCTTCTAAAAATGTGCTGCTTGTTGTACTAGTTTTACGGCGCTTTTTAAATAAAGCGCTATAATAGGTGTATTCCTTTATTTTAGTTAGATCTCTTTTGGGGATTATATCAACAATCTCCTTCATAAATCGCAATATATAGTATCCGCAGTCTATGTTGTTAGTTTGACGAGGGCACTATAAAATAAAACATATAAGTCAATAAATATTTGTGCATTGATTGTTAATGAAATTTTAAAGACATATATTTCAAACCTTTATTGGGATCCATGTGATTTATTTGACTTTTGTTTCGACACTGTAGCACCCCTTTGAGCTTGGAAAACTTGTAAAACACTATTAAATAAATGTGATTATTAGCATTAACAAACACATTATATATATATATATATATATATATGTGTGTGTGTGTGTGTGTGTGTGTGTAAGAAATAAATAAATGAATCAATGAATACAATACCTGAAGAGTGCGAAGAAATACGTAGGGTTACGGTTTTGTTTAAGAAGTAACAGCAAGAATGCGCATAAATATGAATGGTTCGTAGAACAGAGTAGGGTTCGCAATGAGAATAGTACGTAATAATGTTCGTAGAGATAGTAATAAATATTGATATGGTTTGCAATGGAGATGGTTAACAAAATGGTTCGTAGGGACAATAGGGTTTGCAGTGAGAAGGATAATGAAGAGGAGAATGACACTGAAGCGTAGTGAAGTTTATGTAATGAAGAGGAAACTGAAGCAGTTTTTCTATTATGTATAAAATCCTATTACAACGCTTTTTTAAAGAGCGTTGTTATTTTTTAAAAGTCTATTATGGCACTTTTTTTAGAAACACTGTAAAAGACCTCATTATTTTATTTTTTAAAAGCCTATTACAGCGCTTTTTTAAAAAGCGTTGTAAATTACCTCCTTATTTTATTTTTTAAAAGTCTATTACAGCGTTTTTTTTAAAACGCTGTAATAGACCTCCTTATTTTATTTTTTAAAAGCCTATTATAATGTTTTTTTAAAGAGCAATGTAAAATACGTCCTTATTTTATTTTTTAAAAGCCTATTACAGCGCTTTTTTAAAGAGTACTGTAAAATACCTCTTTGTTTTATTTTTTAAAAGTATATTACAATGTTTTTTTAAAAAGCGTGGTAAAAGACCTCTTTATTTTATTTTTTAAAAGTCTATTAAAGAACGTTGTAAAAATAATTTACTTTTTCAATTTTTATTTTTAAAAATTGTAAATATTATTACAATTTAAAATACATGAAGAATTCATAACATTTTATTTGCATCTTACAATTCCTTTAATAATAATTGATTATTTGAACATTCAATAATTTTTAATTAATGATTAGACATGATATGTAATATTATTATTTTTACAAGGATAAAATTATTTTATTTTATATATTTAATAAAATAGACAATGTATATTTTTTATTTATAAATAAC
>JBBPBS010000577.1:6041905-6126328 GCA_037974835.1 Cicer judaicum
TTTTTTTTTTTTTTTTTTTTTTATCTTTTAATAGATGGTCGCATTTTGATGATGCAATTTTATATTGAAAGCAAAAAACTATCATTTAGATGGTCGCAGGACAAAGATAGAATCTCATAAAAGTTCAAAAATAAAAAAGACGTTTGATATATAACTTTTAATATATTAATTAATTTTTTTTAAAATAATAATAATAATAAATAAGAAAATCTCTATTTAATAATATAGTATTTAAGATCAATAATGGGAGATAGAAGCAGTAATAAACATCCATTAAGTAGGTGGACGCGAATTATGATGGTAGAAGCAATGTAACATTGTTGTGAAATGACTTTCCAAGGTTCCTATGCAGAGAATGAAAACTAAAGCTGCATTTGACTTCTTTCCCCTCAGGCCTCAACACCCCAAATTGCTGTTAACATTGCCTACTTCTAGTACTTCTCTGTTGGTCAAAGTTCAGACATCTTTTTGTGCCTCTAATGCTATTTCCAATTCCATGCATTTAAAACAGAGGATTTAACTTATATATAAATTGTTTATTAATTTTTGTGCCTCTAATGCTGTTTCTCCTATTTTTATTAATTTGTGAAATCAGTTATGTTATTTAAAAATTTAATAGTTTTATCCATCTTTTATATTATTTAATAAATATAATAATTTAATAATTTTAAAAGATGTAGTGTATGATACAATGATATTGAATAATTAATATTTATAAATTTATAACAAAATTATAATAATTTTTTTTAAAATTTCAGTTTTGACTTATAAAATTTTTTATTTTTATAATTTAATTAATAATATATAAATAATTAATACATCTAAATATTTTAGATTATGAAATTGTATGTCATGTCATTAAAAATATTTCAAAACACAATTTTTTTAATTGAAAATTTTAGAGGTACTAAAATAGTCAATTTTTAAAATAAATAGACTAATTTCGTGAAATTATAGAAATAAAACGATCAAAAATGCAATCAAACCTTAATATGTGTTTGTAATTAATTAATAAATTATATTTATGATTATATAAGATTTTATTATTAGTATTTGCTATAGTAATCAAAAGATGATTAATATTATACATATTTATCATGAAAGGTATTTGGACAATAGTGAACTGATTATTATTCGTAAAATAACAATTAATGTCAGAAATTACTTGCTCCATCTCATTTTAAATGATCATTCGTCATTTTTCTTTATTTTAAATTATATGTCATTTTACAATATTAATATAATATTATTTATTATTTTATAATATTAATATAATATTAATTATTTTTTTCACTAATAGACTCTGAGTTATAAGAGGACTAATTTTAAAAAAAAATATTGTTGTTGTACATGATAATTTTGTAATATAAATATGATATATATTATATTATTTCATGACGAAGTATGTACTAAACACATTACATAAAACATAATTGTGTCAAATTTGTTATTATGTACACATCATACACATGATATATTTATTCTTATCTTGACATTATTATATCTTTATTTCGTTTTATATCATATCATGTGTGTATCGTATTATACATATCAAATTATCAAATTGAATCAACAATTATAGGTGATAGATAAATTGACAAAATTAGTCTACTTTAAAACAACCTTTAAATTTATACTAGTGAAAACTAACAACCAAGTTAGCAAACATATTTATAAAGGAACTTGTAAGGCTACATGGAGTGAAAACTAGTATCGTGTTAGATCCCAACTTCACCTCCTAGTGTTGGAAGACATTTCCTAGTGCCTTTTGGAACTCAACTTAATCTTGATTGAGATAACCATTCAAACTTTATAAGGCATGCTTAGGGTGTGTACCTTAGAAGATAGAGGGAGTTGGAATTTCTATTTACCCTTAATGAAGTTAGTCTATAATAATAATTATCATTTTAACATAGACCGGTACGACACCTTACGAAACACTTTATAGAAGTAAGTGTATGACTTCTATGTGTTGAACATAACTTGGAGATAGAAGAATTTTATTGATAGAGCTAGAGTTAAATGTATCTTCTTTAGTTTATTTTCTCATTTTGAAAAAAGTTGTAGTCCACTTTGAAAGCATATGATTGAAGACGTATTGTGCCTTAATATGTGCCTTTAACATGCATATTAGGAGTCGTTCCGTGAAGCTTTTCAAGATTGAGTTGGGAGTGCTCCATATAGTCTTAAATATAAAAGAATTTTAAGATAAATGTTAGATTTAATTGAATTTGAGGATTTGAAAAAGTGTTACATTCTTTAAAATTGTAAAGGAAAGCAGAATTAAAAGATATATATATATATATATATTTTAAATTTTTCGTTATAATTGACGTAAGTAAAAAATATTTTAAGTTTGTATTTTATTTTCTTTCTTTCTATTTTCTCTTGTGTTCTTGTTTTAGAGTATTGTGATATGTAGTTCAAATATTTATTTTGGAGAATGTGTGTATTGAAAGTCATAGGAAGTATACGAGAAGTCTACGTGTTCTAATAATTTCAAATATTATTATTAATACTAGTTTTATGTCATAATAATTGATTTATTTAATAATTTGTATTTTTAAAAAATATATAAATAAAATAAATAATATTATTTTTATGAAATTACATTTATTAAGTACAAATATATTATTAATTTCATAAAAATATACGAAATATATTACATTTAAAATGATAAAAAAATATTAATTAAAAAATGAATTAAATTTAAAAAAAAAAAGAATTATTTATTTTGAGATTAATTTTGTTTTATTCAAATAAATGAATAATTTAAAAGACAAAAGGATGCGAGGAAAAATATGCATAATAGGAGATGGAAGAGTATCCAAAGGTTGCGCAGAGGGGGGGTCATTGGTCGAAGATAAATGATATAGGGGCCTGGGCGGTTCTTCCATAGGAGCAGGAACTGAACCAACCCGTGCACTGCTAAAGTAAAACATCAGAAGACTCTTTATAGGTTAGACTTTAAGATAACATTCTCCAACGCTTAGGTTTATTAGTAGGTTGTACATATGTACCAATCACTTTGGAGTTGTAAACATCAACACCTAGGTAAGACAAAGACAAAATGTTGATTGTGTGTTTGAAAGTTGAAACAACGGTAATGATCCAGGGGTTACTTTTGTGTTCTATTTCTAGTAACCAAGGGTTTCTAGCTCTATAAAATCTGTGGGGCCAATCGTCAACCACAAATTGGAAAAGAGAAAATGTTTACAATACCACTTTTCATCATCTAACAATAATGAATATCCTTTAAAGTTTTTAGATACATATTAAAAAGAAAATAATTAAAATTTTTTTTTATTAAATTGTTCTTTTATTAATTATGGTTAATTTAGAAGAAAAAAATATTTAAAACGGACCCATTAAATGATTTTTATTTTTTCTCTTGTATATATATAACTCCAGAGAGTATTAAAATATTAAGTGTAATTATTAGAGAAATTAAAATCAGAAATTTTGTATTGAAAAGAATAAATTTTAAAGTTAAAAAAAAATTTGTAAACACAGTTTATAACTTTTAATATAAAATTTATATTTTTAATTTGTTAATAAATACCTTTGTAAATACTAAAAAACAATTGAATAAAATAGTAAAAGTCTCTCGAAATTAACTATAGTTTATTGTAATTCTATTCAATCTCGAAGTTAACTATAGTTTATTATAGTTCTATTCAATCCCGAAGTTAACCATAATTTATTGTAATTCTATTCAATTTGGAGTATAATCCTCGTTTACACACACAAAAGTGTCATTGTTAGCATTTTCCAATAATTTTTCAGATTTTTTGCACTCCTTTCACCCTTAATTATAAAATCACTCACAAAATTTATTTTGCATTAATGATTTCTTTACAGAAATACGTTAATAATTTTATTATTGAAAAACATAATATTTTTATTTTTTTCTCTCTATCTCTTGTGATATCAATAATTATAATAATAAATATGTAAAAATATATATTATTTTGACAAATTTATTACTATAACTACTTTTTTTTATATTAGACTAAATCTTAATATTTCATAATAATAATTGCAAAAATTATCAAATTTAAAAGGTCGTTTGCATAGTATAATACAACTTAAATGTCTAACCATACAAATTAAATGTGACTTAAAAAATCAATTGAAAAAAAAAATCACGAACTTAAGCAATAATTTAGCTAACTTGACGACTTGTTTATTTTTCTCATTTTTAATTGTATTTTTCTATCCCTTTAATTTTATGACACTCATGATATCGCTCTTTTATTTTTATTTTTAATCTAACTTTTTAATCCTTAGAGTATCCTACTTTTTGCAATTGTGATACAAACACATTTTTTATCTTAAAATATTCGATTGAAATGATTTTTTGTGTGATTAAAAATGATATTCATTATTTTAAATTAGTAAAAATTATATCGATAGAAAACAATATAATTTAAAATCACTAGACTAAAAATGACGAACCTACAAATAAACTCACAATATCCATCTTAATAGCATAGAACGACAAAATATCAACAAAAAAAAAGTGGCAAAACCTATTTTTATGATAAAAATAAAATGTCAAGAATACCTATGCCTTAAGAGTTGCAACATTGATGACACTAAAATTATTGATTGCATATGCATTTAATCAGAGTTGATTTATCAATTTGAATTAAATGAACACTGTAACGAAACAAATAAATTAAAATGTCACACTTAGATGAAAAACAAAATAACAATATTGCACTCGAACGATGAGATCACAAACAAATAAAAAAAAAAATTATACATATGAAAATCACATTTTAGATAAAAGGTATAGAAAAAAAAACCCGAGTAAAATAGGTGATTTCAATCTAAAAATTATCTTAAACCACCTCTTCCAATGAAAAAAGATAGAACAAAAAAGGTAAAAAATTAGGAATGTGCAGCTTTGCAACTAGGTTTTCAGAACTTGGGGATGAATGCAATGCTTTATTAGTATTGACATATTTTGAAATAAAATGATATTAAACATGTTTAAGTGAAAAAATGCCAATCAGTTTATATTTATCCACCTCATACAATAGTAAAATAATATATTTAAAAAATAACAAGAGAAATTTAGAAATAAAAAATAAAATTGAAAAAGATAAATTATGAGTTAAAAAAAATAACTGTCTTTGCAATTTATTTTCATTTTTTAAAATATTGAATTATTTTAATGTAGTGTTGAATATATTTTTAATTCTTATAAAATTTCAAAATCTTTCAATATATACTAAATTGTGCTTCAACTTTAAAAGTTTTTATTGATTTTTTGGAAGCATGTTTAGAATTTCAAAATAATCCTTCACAAAAATTTAAAACCTTTTAATTTGAGATTAATTAAATGTAAAAATTCAAGATAAAAGTAACGTCAAAATGGACATAGAAATCAAATTTTGAGATGATTTTTTGAAGATAATTTTTTATATTGTTGTAGACATATTTGTAAAAATTTATTTAAAATATATGTTTATTTCACGGAAGAGATTAAATATATGTTCCGTATTTTTTTATTGTATTAGGAACAAATATTTGTCATATGATATTTAGTATTTATCACTAAAAAGCATTTGTTCCGTGTTTTTTTTTATACATCAGTTATAAATTTGTATTCCGTGTTTAATACTTATCAATGAAAAATATTTATCTAGTTTTTTTATTGCATTAGTTATAAAATTTGTTCCATATTTTTTTATACATTAATTATAAATATTTATCTCGTGTTATTTTAATATTTATTGTAACACCCTAATTTCTCATCATTTTATTTTAAATAATATAATGATACGATACTATTTTTTTATGAGTGTTAATATGTGCTCTAATTTTTTTAGGTGTGTCTGGGTGTTTGCTTTAATAATTGATTTAAATTATTAATATTAACCATATTTAAATTACAAAAAATAAAATAAAATAAATAGATATGTATACAAATATAAATAAAATAATACCAGGAATTAACTCTAATAATAATAATAATAATAATAATAATAATAATAATAATAATAATAATAATAATAATAATAATAATAATAATAATAATTGTTATTATAATGATAAAAACCTAGGGTATTATGTAGTATATATACATATATAGCCATCCAACCCAGTCGAGTTCCAATCACTGAATCTCGCATACGGGAGCCGCATTCCTACTTTCAGCAAATTAGGATTTGCAATTCCAAATCACAACTTTCAGCAAATTAGGATTTGCAATTCCAATTCCAATCACAATTCCAAATCTAATTTCCAATCCCAATCACAATTCCAAATCCAATTCTAATTCCAATCACAATTCCAAATCTAATTTCCAATTCCAATCACAATTCCAAATCCAATTTCCAATTCCAATTCTCCAATTACAATTCCAATTCCAATTTCAAGATCCAATCACAATTCTAATTTCAAATCCCAATTCCAATTTCAATACCAAATCATATAAGGTATGTTTCACTAATTCCATCAATTAGCTTTAATAATGATACATTTTTTGTTAGTACAATAGGATAAGTAATACATATATATATATATATATATATAGATGAAAGTTAAAAAATTGAAAACCATAAACCCAAAATAAATTTGTATAGCCATGATTTGAGTCCTTACTTTGGAATTTTAGAAGCTTTGCTTTTGTTTCTGTCAACAAACGGATTATGCTATATAATAATTGTTGTTATACAAACTTCTAGAAAATAAGTTAGTAACTAAGCCATTAAATACAAATTGATTCTTTCACCTAAATGGGTTAATCTATTTGATTATGTTATAAAAATTAAGTATAGTCAATAATAAGTAATAATTAATTGTTATTATTTGCGTCTAGGTGATATATTTATAAATATATTTATAAATCAAAACTATATATATATATATATGTTTAAATAAAATTTGATTATAATAATATGTGTGTTTAATGATATTAAATATATTTTTGAATTATATTACAATGCATTAATGTATTATTAGATAAAGTATCAATGTATTATTAATAAATTAATTAATTACCTATTGGAGTAAGTAACTAATTTGTAATTGGTTGTTGCGTTGATTTATTCTCGCTCATGGACTGTTAGAAACGGTGGTTGGCGAAGACGTGACACATTAAATCAACGGATCGACTTCGTTGGGAAAAATCTTCAGCTAAGGTAAGGGGTGAGATGAGGTTCGATTTTATGAGTATAAAATAATGTGAGATGAATGGGAATATTGAAATTCCTAGATGTTCATTCGGGGCTTACTACGTACGGTTGAACCCTATTAAGTAATAATAATTAATTAATAAAATGTGGATGGTAATAGTAAGGATTAAAATATAATTTAGCAACCAATAGAATTGCCGTGAAATTATTTATATCAAGATTGTATGCTGTCGGATTTTATGAATATTATGTTGATTGTTACTGTCGCGGCCTAAAATTTCGAGTTTTCCTCGAATTCAATGGAGTCGCCACCAAAATTTATTTTAAAATAGGGAAAATATTGGAAAACCCTTAAAAATGTAAAAAATAAAAAATGGTCTTTTGAAACCAGATTTTTGAGTTCGGGAGTCGATTATGTGTAGGGAAGGTATTAGCACCCTACGACATCCGCTAAAAAAACGGTTACCTATAATTAATTGTGCAAAATTATATCAACTTAACTATATTTGTTTCTCTTTATTATTAAATATAGATATAAAATTATTTTTTATAAATGTAATTTTTGAGATAAAAGTGTGTTTAAAAGAGTAAAAAAAAGTTTTTATTTATTGTGCTTGACAAGATTGTGATCTTGCTCCTACGTATCTCCCGGTGCGATGGAGAAATCAAAGCTACGTAGTTCTTGGTAGAAAATGCGGATGTGTTGATTGTTTTTAAATAAATTGTATTTAAATTTTGACAAACTTAAAGAAATAAACTTGTTTGATTTGAATAATTATCTTAAGATATGAATTTTAAGACGATCGAATTGTACAACTCGTGTCTCAAAATTCAAGGAGTAAAAAGATGTCACATCTAATTTAATCCTCTTAAGAATATTTTTATTTTTTATTTTTAAATTAAATTTCAAAAACTAACAAAATAGTTTAATTTGTATTATGTAACTCCGGGATTAAAATATAAATAATTTTTATGATTAACTTGTTTATGATTTTTATTTTATTAATTTATTTGTGATTATGAGATTTAGAACCATCCAATTGTCACAATTTGTGTTCTAATAACTCAAATATTAAAAAGATGTCACATCTAATTAACCTTTCCATATTTGACTATATTTTTATTTTTGCCTTTTTGTTTAAAATAATAATAATAATAATAATAATAATAATAATAATAATAATAACTGATGTTAACAATTAAATAAATCTACGAAATAAAATTCAATAATAAACACATATAAAATAAATGGTAAAAAAGTATGGTCTTGTATTGTTATTTATTAAATAAATAATAAAAAAAAACACTTTAATAATAAAAAAAACTATATACAAGTTATGAGTGGTTTTAAATACTTTTAGTGAAAGACATGATAAACAAAACACAACTCATTTAATATTAAATAGCATTTCAATAAGATATGGTAGAAAAAACAATATATTTGAACTTTTCCAAACACAATCCAAATAAAACAAATTTGAAATTTTCAAACACAATCCAAATCATTTCATACAAAAACAGTGTACAAAATATCTCAGCCAAAATATCATTCATATACAAATAAGATTTCATCTTTCAATTAAATAATATATGGGTTCAAGATATAAAGTTTGAAAAGCAAAAGAAATACATACCTATTCAAAGATGAAAGACAGGCGGTGGTGCAATATTGAAGACATAGGCGGTAGTGGTGCACGGTTGTGCGAATTTGGAATGGCGGTGAAACACTCTATTTCTCTCTATTTTCTCTAGTTTTCTTAATACTCCAAATTTCTATCTTCTCTTTGATTTTTTGATCCCAATTTATAGCCTAAATGAATGAATATTTATGTTCATTAGACAAAATCGAGCTCTAGATCTTGTATTGTTTCGCACTAATTTTAGCTAGATTTTACATTGTTTTTGTAACAATTTTTAAGCAAAGTATAATTAAGGAAATAACTTTTCTCTACCTCTTCTTTCCGTTGGTTTATAGGATGTTTATGGAAGGATGTTATAAAATGAAGAAAATAAAAGAATGTACATTGAGAAGTGAAACAAATGCAAAGAAAATAAAAATGTGTGTTGATTTTGCCAAGAAAGTTGTACTAGTGTTTGAGTGCTTGGGAGTGGTTGGATTGAGTGTTTGGGAGTGGATTGAGTGTTTGAGAAGTCTTGTTGACAAAAAGCAAAGCAAGAGAAGCCTTGTTGTAGGCTAGTTGACTTCATGGACATATAAAAAATAAAAAAGTAAAATAATGACATAATAATAAAAACAATTAAATAGAATAAATAAATTGACAAATCAAATTGATAAAATAAACTAGAATTGTGAAAAAAAATGAATGAAAATTATTTCGTTGTAATTCGCAATTTCCTTTTTTTATTTTGTTTTATATTATTATTTTATTTTTAATACATACTCAAATTATGTAAAATGATGATGTTTAGATTTTTTTTTAAAAAATGATTGTAAAATATTTATTAAACATATTATTATATGTTATTCTTATTATTATTCAAAAATGATTTTTAATTATTCGGACAAAATTGAGGTATTACAGTTACTATGTGAATGATATGTACTGGAGTATTCTTGCTACTTGAATGAAATTGTGATATCACTTGAATATGCTAGTGTTTGACCTTTTATTTGTGATTGATATTGTGAGTAGTGCAAATCAGAATATTGGATTTAATTGTGATTGACTGATATATATACATAATGATGAATGTTGTGAAGTCAAACTGAAATTTGTTGAGTTGTGATTTTGGAGTTAGAACTATTTTGTCATCATATAGGGAGGGTTTGACAAACCTAGTGATTCAGGGAAGTACAACTGAATGAGCCTGATCGTGGAGGGATACAGTCGAACTGTAAGGTAAGACTGATAGACCTTGGGGGTACCTCTAGTGGGGAATTCCTAAGTGGATTAGTGGGTTATTCCCTAAGGCCGGGAGCTACCGTGCAACACAAGAGTACCCCAACCATCGCGTATATGTGTCTCAGGTTGAGTTGAGGGGATCTACGAGGATTTGGCCATTCATGAATTGTCCGTCCACTCTTATAATGGCATAGTATCAGGCCTCCTAATCAAGTACTTCAGAGTAGAATGGTACCAAATGATGAAGTGTAGAGTATATATAGGACATGCATAGCATCTCATCCTTGTGATTATCTTATTGTGAATGAATTTGATAAACCGTTGATATTATACACTTGACTGTTTTTGAGGTTGTGATAATTTGATTGCTTGCGTGTTCTCCTCGTATATTTTATATTGTTACATAATTTCGATACTCACCCCCTTGTTGTTTGTGTTTGGCGTTTGCGATGGACGCAGATGAGTTGTAAGTTGCAGGTGATGACTAGTACCATCGGAGAGGAGAAAGCCATCATGTCTTGGAGACCTTTATTATTATGCATTGCGTTGATGTTATTTTGATTATTTTTATTTTGGGAATTCCCACTCTGATAGTGACATCGGGTTGGGACCACATTTGCACTTAATTTAACACATAAATATGTGTACTTCTAAAAAGATTTTGATGTCGGATATTGAGATTTCAAGTTGTTAAGTTTGCTGGAACCTTTGAATTTATTCGATGTGTTCGTGATTATGTGATACTTTTTACCTAAAAAAAAAATGTTTGAAAGTTTATATTTATTTATTTGTTTGAAATAATTTCATTGTTTAGAAAATAAGAAAAAAAGAATTTGGAGTTTAGGGTGTCACATTTGTCAATGAAAAATATATTTGTTTTAATATTTTATATATCAATGACAAATATTGGTCATGTGAGTTTTTTTAAATGTCATTACAAAAATTATGTCACAAGAAGATTTAATTGAGAGAGTAGAAATACAAATTACAACAGCTGTCACAGGGTTTGATGCAGCAATCAATTATAACTCTCCTTCTTTAAGTTCAAGCTCTGATGGCTTCCAAATAGTTGGAAATGAAGGATGGTGGTTGCTAGGTGTGTTGAGAGACTTTCAAAATTAGACTTTCCTCCACCATTTTTTAGGTTTGCAGTTTTTGTCTTTCTATAGGACAATTTTGGACCACTTTTCTCTCTCGTTTTTGGGCCTTCTTTTATCCTTTTATGCATAAAGAAAATTTAGGCCAATGAGATAAAGAAAATGGACATTTGGAGTTCTTTAATGTGTCATTGAGTGGTGAGGTGTCCCACTGTGCCCTTATAATAAGATTATCACATTCTGACCCCACAGCTTGTCTCACAAGGATGTTGTATCACTACTATATTATTTTGCCAAGACTTGGTTAGTTAATTAAATGTTGCACAAAATCAACACCAAACAACATAATTTTAACATAAATTAGCCTAATCTAATTAAAAGAACATCTAATCAATATTATACTAAAATATACTAAAAACTACTAATTTAATTAAAATATCTCCACAAGGATTTGAATACTCAAGTGTAAAAATTGATAAATAACTCATATAATTAAGGGTTATCATTCATTCTATGGGAGTTTGACTTAGGTAGTATCAAGGAAAACTCAAGTTCATATGTTCATGAATATAAGAGATTCAGTTTTGTTGGTATGAAAAAGCCATGTGTCGTTTTATATTAGAAGCTCTCAAGGATTACCTTGTGCATTTGAGTTAGCACAATATAAGGTTCCAATCCCATTGGACACGGTTCATGTACATTGGAGGAAATTAATGATGAATAGTGGTCCTGAGGAAAAAGAGTTTTAAAATGATTCAAAGTTGGATATTACACTAGAGATGAGTGTAATTTGGAAAAAATGAAAAACAATTAATTTTTCTAAAAGAAGGGCATTAAAGAGGTAGTTGCGCGAAATCGCATATTCAGAAACAACTTCAATGTGTGGACTACCAGATAAAATCAAAATGAAGGGAGGTGTAAAGAGGACGAAAGGTAAGAAGACGAAGGAGTTTGATGTGTATTGCAACCCGTCATAATTTGAGCACATGGATGCATTTTATTTTGATAGCCGAACTACTTAAGCCTCTCAGAAAAGACCCAAGAAAACATTTCGGCAAACCTCTCAACAACCATCCAAATAAGCCTCCCAACAACCATCCAAATAAGCCTCCCAATAAGCTTTTGACCAAGCCATCAAACAACATGTAATGAGTGGAATTATAAAATATATGGATGAATTTTCTCCATAATTCATCCATATATTGAAGACATAGCTAATGTTAAGGAGAATGAAAATTCTGGATATTGTGCTATTGTTGCGTTACTTGGTCATGGTGAAAATATTGGAGCATTAGGCATCAACAGTTGTACAATGAGATTAAGCCCAATCCTGATCTATATGCTATATTATTCAAGGAATGCTTGCAAGAAGTGATTGGCTTTTTTCTTGTAACAAGTTTGGGAAACCAATCCAAGGAGAAGTGGATGAGCATTCTAGAAATGGGTTACAAGATACCAACAAAATATAATATTGTTCTTGTCACATTTGCAAATGCTTTTTCTTTTCCTTTTCCCCATTAAGGGGTGCACACCATCGAGATGTATCACGTGATCATATTATCAATATTGGTTTTGTTAGTAAATATTATTCGGTTGAGGTAAAATTGAAGTTAGGATGTTCACTGCCTCCATTTACATGGGATTGGAAAGACCACCATAATGATGAATATACATCATGGGCTATTGCTTATGTAGGACATCTACAACATTGGAATCACTAGATTTTGCACAAACATCATATGTGTGCCTTTGGTAGATGATTCATGTTCTCAATCATTCTTGATATTTTATATAACTCAGATGAATTGATTTTTTGTATAGTCGTGACTACACCGACACTTTTTTTATGGATCTTGTAAGTGTATGGTCCCTTGTGTCTAGACTTAGTTTATTTTGAGTGATGTCAAATCTAGGTTGAAATTAGATGATATAACTAAATTTTTCTCAATAATCAATCACACCTTGTGATATAAGAAAATTAATATTTTAATTTTGCATTAAATTGAATTTTGATGTCTTTTTATCTTTAAAAATATTGCCAAATATTGTATCTTTTAACATGCATTAGAATTACTTTGAATAGATTTATGTTGATTAGAAACAACACGGAGGTAATTAGAATAAAGACAAAGGTGATTAAAATCAACTTTTCAGATGCAAAGATGATTAGAATCAACATGTTAGAATCATTTAAATATTACATTGATTCAAATCAACCAGAGGTGGTTGGAATCACCATGTCAAAAATATGTTTTGAATTGGATTTATGTTGATTCGAAGCAACTCCAATGTGATTCAAATCAGACACACATTTTTGGCTTTTTTAAATGCATTAGAAGTGTGTTTTTCGTGTTACACTATAAATACTCTTCACCGACTTTCATTATAATATAACATTTATAATTCATCTCTATTTTCTCTCATACAAATATCTCTTTGAAAACTCGTACAAGTTCTTTGGTGAGATTGATTGTTTGTGAGATTCTTAGCTAGGGTAGAGTATTGTTATTGTGAGTGTTCAATTGATTATGAGAGTGAGTGATAGGGGTTCATTATCTACAATCCAGAGAAAAGGAAAGTAAGGGATTTATTTTAACCCTAGTTGGGGATAATTGAGACTTTTAGGGTTCTCATTGAATTTCAAAGATTGAAGGAGATGAATCAACAAGGGGAAAGATTTAAGATTGAAGGTTTCATAAAGATTGAATTTGCAACTGTATCAATTGAGATTTAAGGTGATTCTTGAAGGGTTTTTCAAGAATTGAAGATTGCAAGATTCATGAGTTGAAGGCGTTAAATCAAAAAAGTGTTTGTTCGATTGGCTCAAGGAGCTTCTTATTGTAATCATAACAATTTATCATTTACTATAGTAGAAGAAAATATCTTATCAAATTAAAGGAGCATTGGATGTTGATGACAAATGAGAATGAAGTGACCGAACAAGGATAAAATTTGGGTTATTTTTTCCTTAATCTTTTCATTTAAGAATTTAATTGATTAATGCAAAATTTTGAATCTTGAAAAGTGATTTTTGGCCAATGTGAAAAAGTTTATGCACTAGTGTTGATTGAAATTATTGATAAGATTTCTGATTTAGTTGTGTGCAGAAAATACACAGATTGTTTGAAAAATAATTTTCAAGAATATTGATTAGAATTATGTTCTTAGTGTGACTTTTAGTTGTATTGATATTTGATGTTCGATCCATTTTTTAAACATAAGATGAAAAATAAAAGTCTTGTGTTAGTGCATATTTTTTTATTAATGTTCATAATCTTTGTAGTGTTGTAGTTCTTCGTGATAGTATTTGTTGTTATCAAATTTGATTTAGATATTATTTAAAGTGTTATTCAATATGTATATTGTAAGTTGTTTGATCTTTTCTGTTGTGGCCTAAATTTCGAGTTTTCCTCCAATTCAATGGAGTTGCCATTAAAATTTATTTTAAAGTAGGAAAATTATTGAGAAATTCTAAAAAACAAAAATTGTTTTTGAAACCCAATTTTGAGTTTGGGAATCCATTATGTGTAGGGTATTAGAATCATACAACATCCGTTAAATACGGTTACCTATAATTAGTTGAACAAAATTAATATTAACTTAGATATATTTATTTCTCTTTATTATTAAATATGAATATCAATTATTTTTTGTTAATATGATTTTGAAATAAATGTGTGTTGAAGTAAGAGAAGGAAAAAAATATAATTTTTTTATTAATGTGCTTGGCATGAGTGCGATCTTAATCCTACGTATCTCTTGGTGCGATGGAGAAATCAAAACTACGTAGTTCTTGGGTAAAAAATATGGATGTGTTATTGCTTTTAAAGAAATATGTTTGGTTGCAGAAATTTAGATTTAGTTAAAAGATGTTGTTAACTTGATAGAGGAAAAAAACTTTGGATTTGAGAAAGTTAATATAATGAGCATGTTTGTTTGTTTGAAATTAGCTGAAAATGTTTAACATCACAAAGTTATCCCAACTCATGCGTTTTAAACTATGACTGATAAGATTTCATATATTAATCATCAATTTTATTAAAAGATAATTAATTTGAAGCTTAAGATCATCAAGTTATCACTACTCATATGTTATAAATATCTAAAATTAATAAGATGTCTCATTTCAATCAATTTCAATATTTATTGTTAGTATTTTTGTCTTGTTTTTAAGGAGAAATTAAAAAAGCTAAACATCTAATTTTAAGAAAGTAAAATGAAAATTAGTCTTAGAAAATAAATTTTAGTAAAGAAATAATAATATAAAAAAAAATGAACCTATAAAAAAAAAAGAAAAAAATGGACTACATAGTTAAATAAACAAAAGAAGTTGGGCTTGGAGCCCAAACTCCTTTTTTGCAAAACAAAAAAAATAAAATCTAATTTTAAAAAGAGAAAAAACTAAATAGAAAAAAAAAATGAAAAAGGGAAGGGGAGGTGAGCACAAAGAAGAGACAAAAGAAAGAAGAAAGAAGAAAGGAAAAAGAAGAAGAAAGATAAAAGATAAAAGATAAAAGAAAAGGAAGAAGAAGAAGACTGGTGGCCAAGATGACCGGCGACGGCTGGTCATCGTTACGACAAAAACAACCGTTTAAGTTCTAACTTCTCTATTTGGTTTGATTGACTTTTGGTTATCGTTACGACAAAAACGACATTTTAAGTCTCAACTTCATTATTTGGTTTATTTGAATTTTTGTTTGTTTCCCTTTTGATTTATTGCTAATTTCTTTCTATAATATTTTCAATCTTATTCATTCATTTTGAGTTTACAGTCTTAATATTAAATACTGAAGAGGAAAAAAAAACATAATACAAAATCGTGGACATGAACATATATATATATATATATATATATAGAATAGCTTACATCTTGTATTTTCTTCTTTTAATATGTTGTTTCTCTCTTTTATCCCTCACTTTTTTTATTTTACTGTTTTTTTTTTATCTTTAGTAATAAAAAAAAACCTCTCATAATAGTGATTTTCGTTCTCAATTTATAGGCTTAAGTGATGAATCTCTATGTTCATGTGGTAAATTTATAGGCTTATTCTTTTTTATTGAATACACAAATAGTAAAAATTATAATTTTATTAGACTAAAAACAAAAACAAAACAAAGTATAAAAATAAAAATATAGAGGGGAAAGGACACTTAGTGTTGTAAAGCAAGTTTACGGCCTGAAAAATCATGAAAGGGGAAAAGGGGGCTAACTCACTAAAGTAATGCAAGAAAAAAAAAACCACGAAAGTGTCGGGAAGGAAAAGACATTAGAAAAACGTGTGATAGAGAAAATTACACCCTTTTTTTCTTATTGTTTTATTTAATTTTTTTTTATTTTCATTTTTGATGCTAAATGTAATGCAACAAAAACCCATATACACTCAAAATCAGACCAAATTTGTAAAATAATAATTTTTAGACTTAATAATAACTTGTGAAAAATATTTATTAAACATATTTTTACCTATTTTTTTTTTGTAATTATGTTTAATTGGTCAAACAAAATTGAGGTACTACAGCTATCTCTATTTAATTTTACTTACTAGAGAATATGAATATTATTGTTGTAAAAGATGATTAAATATAAGGACCTAAATTTTGTATAAATAGACTCTGAAAGTAGAATATGAGATGTAACATAAGGTTGTGATAAACATGTTTGGAAAAGATGAAAAATGATAGTCTCTAGATTGATTACCGATGCGTAGATCGATACATGAAATAAATAATTGTCTTCGGATTGGTTACCGATGCGTAGATTTACATGAATGAAAGAATGATTGTCTTCAGATTGATTACCTGATACGTAAATCGAAATGGATGAAAAAAATGATCGCCTTTGGATGCAATAGAATTGAAGAAAACTAGTTTAGAAGGTTGTTGAGTATAAAAACAAGATATGAATGATTCATGCTTGTTATGCATTATGCAAGGTTGTTGAGTATAGGTAAAATATGAATGAAGATGCAAGGTTCATGTGAGTATAAATATGTTATGAATGTAAGACATATGATTTATGTATGTTATGCATAAATTATTGCTTATGTTTTAGTTCCCCAATCCTTATATAAAATTATACGCCCTCAAGAACCAATGGATGAACGAAGATAAGAACTGTTTTTGCATTATGACTCTAGTAAATCTCGTGTGACCCCTTTTTTGAGGTGAACCAAACGTCCATTTAAAATGATCACCCTCCCTTTTTTGACACACCCATATATGTTGAGAATCTATCAAGTTCCTGTGTATATATTTTTCAAGTGTCAAAATACTTGATTTTTTATTTTATTTTATATTTTTACATATTTCAAATTCCAATATTTATTACATCATAAAAAAAAACATTTTAAAATGCTAGAACAATCAACCATGAAACTAAATTACTTTAAGAAGAATGTAATGTTCGACATTGAATGATAACATTGGGAAATGTATATTCATTACACTGGGAACAAAATAATTGAAGTAGAGAGTTACAATGTATAGATGAGTGTGTTTAGCGTTAGTTAAAAGGTTAACAAACGCTATTCATTCTTGTAATTTAGAACTCCTGTTGGTCAACTTCCAAGAATAATAATTGCTCCAGTTTGAAGCATTTGATTTTTTTTATCACTAATTTTTACATAGACCGCTCTTCCAAGTTGTCAATCCATCGAGAGACACTAATTTTTGCATTGGTCTCATTTTCAGGTTTTCAACCTAGTGAGCCCATTTTTTCAATCACTTTTCTTGGTTTCTTTTTCAAGCATAATATTTGTTAACTCCTTGTGAATTTATTGGAAGTTGAAACTCGGGTCCATCAATTTCTACGAGTATTAGAGCTTCCCCAAAGAAAACCTATTTCACACCATATGGTCTCTCGTAGTTCGGGGTCTATTTTCCATGAGAATCTTTTCTTATTTGCAATATTTTTTTCAACACTAAGTCTCCTTTTTGAAACTCTTGGGGACAAACCTTTTTCTCATAGGCTTTTTAAGTCTTTTTTGATATAGATGACCATGACATAGAGCTATCATTCTTTTTTGATATAGTTGGTCAAATCTTAATTGAACCTACTTTGCCTCTTCTAGCTTTGTTTCAACTCTGATCGAGGGAATTTTAACTTTAATTGGAAGCACCAATGAGAAAGGAGTTGCCCTTGTTGAGGTGCGAACAAAAGTTCTATAGCCATGTAATGCAAATGGAAATATTTCATGCTAATCGTCATATGTCTCTACTATATTTTGTATGATTTTCTTGATATCCTTATTTAATGCTTCTACAACCCATTCATTTTTGGGCGATATGGCGAAGAGTTATGGTGCTGAATTTTGAAACTATCACATAACTCCTTCATCATTTTGTTATTCAGATTGTTCACGTTATCAATGATAATCTTATTTGATAAGCCATATTGACAAATCAATTATCTTTTGATGAATCTAACCACCACGCTCCTTGTCACATTGGCATAAGAAGCGACTTCGACCCATTTTGTGAAATAATCAATAGCTATTAGGATAAATCGATGTCTATTTGAAGCCTTAGGCTCAATGAGTACAATAACTTCCATCCCCCACATTGAAAATGGCCATGGTGATGTTAAGACATTTAAAGCGGTTGGCAGTACATATACTTTATTAGCATAGATTTGACATTTATGACATTTTTTTACGTAACTAAAGTAATCAAACTCCACGGTCAACCAATAATAGCCAACCCTTAAGATTTTTCTTGTCATTGCGTGCCCATTTGCATGAGTTCCAAAAGAACCTTCGTGAACCTATTGAATGATCTACTCTACTTCCGTTTCATCCACATGTCTGAGGAGAACCATGTCACCATTTAAGAAGAAGTTCATCGACAACCTCACTAAAACCCTATTGTTGTTCTCTAAAACACCCAATGGATATTCCTTATTCTTAACATAGGATTTTATATCATAAAGCCATGACTTGAGGCCAAGCTTTTCTTCTATTGATAAGCAATATGCTGGCTTATCCTTTTGTTGAATTTTTATGACTAACAAATCCTGATTGATGCATATTTTGAACATTGACGATAATGTGGCCAGGGCGTCGGCCAATTGGTTTTCTTCTCGAGGAACATGCTGAAAAGTAATCTTTTTGAAGTGTTTTGTTAATTATTTGATATGCGTATGATACAAAATTAATTTGGAATCTCATGTTTCCCACTCTCATTTCATATGATGGATGACCAACAATGAATCTTCATATACCTCAAGACCTTTTACCTTTTATTCAATAACTTCTTTGATGCTCATCACACATGCCTCATATTTTGCAATATTGTTTGTGCAATCAAAACACAATCTAGCCGTAAATGGATTGAACATTTTCTCTTGGGAAATCAAAATGGCTCCAATTCCATGCTCTAATTCATTTGAAGCACCATCAAACACCAACTCTATTTTTCTTTATTAGATGATCCAGGCTCCAAATAAAGTAATTATGCCTTCATTGAGAAGTTCACACTGCATTGATTGATAATCTTCTATAGGTTGTTGGGCCAAATACTATACTTGTGTGCTTCCTTTGATAGCCTTCTGTGTAATATACACCAACTCGTATTCTGATAACAACATATGCCAACGAGAAATCCTTTTAATAAGAGTAGTTTTCTCAAAGATATTTTTAATTGGGTCCATTTTAGACACTAACCAAGTTGTATGACATAACATGTATTGCCTTAGCCGACGAGCAAATGATGCCAATGCGCAACATGTTTGTTCAAGCAGTGAATATCTTATTTCCCAACTGGTGAATTTTTTTCTCAAATAATAAATATCATGTTCTTACTTACCAGATTCATCATGTTGCCCCGGTACACAATCCATTGACTCGTCAAGTACTGTTAAGTACATAATAAGTGGTTTTCCAAGAACATGAGGAACTAAGATTGGAGGTTTTGACAAGTACTGTTAGTCTTTTTGAAAGATTTTTGACAATTCTCATGCCATTCAACCTTTTGGTATTTGCAAAACAACTTGAAAATTGACTCGTATGCGGCAATGAAATGTGATATGAAGTTAGAAATGCTATTCAATCTACCCAAAAAGATACAAGCTTCTTTATCCGTGCTTGGAACCGACATTTCTTGTATTGCTCTTACTTTATATGGGTCCACCTCTATCCCTTTTTGATTAACAGTAAAATCCAAGTAACTAGTCTAATATCACACCAAAAGTATACTTAACAGGGTTTAAATAGAGTCTGAACTTTCTTAGTTGCACAAATAATTTTTTAAGGTTAACAACATGGTCTTCGTCGGCATCATGTTATGCAACAAAGTTACCATTGTTCTTTGATAGGTTTCCCCAACATTCTTCAATCCAAATGACATCACTTTATAACAAAATTTTCCCCATTGTGTGATGAATCTAGTTTTCTTCATATCCTCGAAGCCATCTTGATTTGATTCTACATTTTGAAACCATCTATTAAGGAGAAAATATAATATTGAGCAGTGCTATCTACTATGACATCAATATGAGGCAAAGGAAAATCGTCTTTAAGACTAGCTTTATTTAAATCCCGATAATCAATGCACACTGGAATCTTTTCATCCTTATTTGGAACTGGGATAATATTTGCCACCCATTGAGGATATTTTGCCACTGCTAAGAAACTAATATCAAATTGCTTCTTGATCTCTTTTCTGATTTTAAGTGACATATCAAATCTCATCTTCCTCAACTTTTGTTTAATTGTAGCACATTCAGGCTTAAGCGGTAGCTTGTGTTCAACTATATTAATATCTAGCCCAGGCATATCCTAATATGCCCAAGCAAAGACGTCCACATAGTCAAATAAAGGTTTAATCAATTTTTCTCGATCACTTTTTTTTTCATAGACATACCAATTTTAATTTATTTCTTATCATATTCAATCCACAAATTGATCACATCTACAAGTTCTTGATAGGGTTGGATAATCTTAGCGTCCTATTTCATTAGATTTTCTAGTTATGGGGGAGGCTCAAAATCATCTTCACAATACTCATCAACGTGATTAATTGGGCGTTCAAAATTACAACAAGGGATTATAGTAATTCTATATCAATAAAAATTGTCATTTCAAGAAGAAAAAAAAACAGACGGTTGGAGAATTCAAAAATGCATTTATTGATAATAAGCACGTAATCGAAATTGATGCGCCCTAATTAGTTATCCTTATAGATTTGATGGTCTTCTAATTGTTGAGACTGGTGTTTATAGGAAAAAGGTACACTAATTTGAGAGTTTCGTCATCAACATGATCCTCTTCCACAATAGCCACTTGGTCAACATATATTATTCCACAACTATGAAAGGTTTGGCGAATGTTGCAAATATGAATCTTTTGTGAATTTGGTACTTGATTTTCCAAAAATGCCATCATGCTTTCACTTTTTTCTTTTACAACCTTTTCTTTATCAGCTTCAGTAGGTACATATCTCAACACGTACTTATCGTTCTTTTATAGTATTTCTATCAATTTCCCCAATTTAACAAAAAAAACCCTCCTTCCAACATGGATTTGGTAGACTTCAATGATGTGTTAGATAGTTTTGGTTCCTTTAAGTGATATCCTTCACCCTTGAACAAAGCATTAACGATTTCTAATGCTTGGAAGGAAGTCTCTATCACTTCCTTTGTGCTTCAATGTATCCCATGGAATATAGATGGCTCACTATCATATCTTGTTCCCTAGATATTATTACCAACTTATCATTCACTATAAATTTTAGCTTTTGATGGAGAGTGGATGTCACTGCTCCAACAACATGAATTTGCGGTCTCCCTAAAAGGCAATTGTATGTTGGTTTAATATCCATCACTTGGAAAGTTATTCCAAAGTTATAGGGTCTGATTTGAATCGGTTCTCACCAACAAATTGTCTCTTGGATCCATCAAATTATTTCACCACCATAGCATTGAGCTTCATATAGTCTCCATCAACAAATAGTTTAGAGAGTGTCAATTTTGGCATAACATTTAATGAAAAACCATTATCAACTAGCACGCATGCGAGAATATGATCATGACTCTTCACAAAGATATGTATGCCTTATTATGCTTTGTCCCTCAACATGTAATTCACTATCGCTAAAACTTAAATAACTACTAGTAGTGATGTTACTGACAACTCTATCAAACTAGGCGACAGTGATATCATGAGTAACATGAGCCTCATTTAAAACTTTCATCAGTGTCCTTCTATACGCTTCAAAGTTTAATAACAAAGAAAACATATATCTTGGAAATGTTTTTATTTAGTTTATCTACCACCTTATATTTACTTTTCTTGATAAACTTCAAAAATTCGTTAGCTTCTTCTATAGGCTCCGAGTTTTTGCAAGTCTCTGGTCTTTTTCCCTTTCCCTTTTTCTCCATGACCCTATTTTTTACTAGGTTTTTGTGGGGGGCTATATTCGACCACTCTGATTCATCCCACCAATCCCTGAAATATTGGTGACGTCAGTTCCTTTAGATTCAAAGCTATCACTTGATTGATGATTGGAAAAATGGGACGTGATTTCATAATTTCATCGTACCGCATTAGTATTTCCATAAGGAAAAGGGGTTGGTGCTTGAGCAATTATTGATTTTGGCGTAAGCTTCCCTTTTCTATAGAGGATTTTGAATGGTTTTGAAAAAGATATATTATTTTTCCACGCTTGACTCTATGTTTAACACATGATAATCTTTTGTACATTAGTCTATCTCATCTTCAATGAAATTGATAGAGGTATGCGTTGGGTCTGGTAAATGATTACTCCCTATGTTGTGACGGTCTTCCTTGAAGTATTGGCAGTATGTAAATGAGGCAACTATTGGCAGTATGTAACGGGAGTCGAGTCAAAATATGTTATCTTCTTTTCTCGATTGACTAGTGGTTTGTATTGATTCGGGTTTGGATTTTGGTTCTGTTGGTTTTGTTGGGAAAACGTGACAAGTGGTGTTTGGACCAGAGGTGGTTGATAATAAGGTTTCTTTAAAGGGTGATATTGAGGGTATGGAGCTTGTGAGGCCGCAACCACATATGGATAGAGAATGTAGGGAATTTAGGGTATTAGGGGATGGAAACTTAGGAGTTGATAAAAAGTCATGGATGGAGGATAAGAGACCCTTGGGTTTACCATTACAACGCTAGCATCTCCTTCTTTCTTCTTTGTGAATCTCGTCTGGGGTTTCTCATACTTCTCGTTCCACATACAATTTTACTACTCATCATTCGACTTTCTACTCTTTCTTCTATCATGACCATGTTAGAAAAGTTTTATGACATACTCCCAATCATCTTATCATAAAAGCGCGATTGGAGAGCATCCATAAACATACAAACCATCTCACTTTCAAATAAAGGAGGATCTATTTGCGATGCCACTTCTCTCCACCGTTTGCATATTCTTCAAATGTTTCATTGTCCTTTTTCAACGAATTTTCCAATTGCTTCCTGCCAGGGGCCATGTCAATGTTGTGCCTGTATTGTTTCAAGAAGGCGTTAAACAAGTCATTCCATGAACAAATTCGATTTCACTCGATATGTATATACCAACTAAATGATGCCCTACTCAAACAGTCTTGAAAAAACGAATGAGAAGTTTGTCATTATGAGCATAAGAAACTATTTTTCTATAATGGATGGTCAAATGGTATTTAGGACATGTGGCACATATGTATTTTTCAAGCTCAAGTACCTTGAATTTTGAAGGGATCGCCACATCAAAAATCAAACATATATCAAAAGCTTTGAGGCCATAGACATTGTTTCCCTCGATTGCTTTGATTTGTTCTTCTAAAACATCGAATTTCTCTTTCAATTGTGTATCATCACTGATAAATTGAGGTTGTTGCCATTTGTCATTAGCATCAAAATGGGGTAGTTAGGGTGCACTGAATGGAATATTTTCTAAAGGTATAGTATTTTGGGGTGGCATGTATCCTAAAGGAGATGAGATTTGTTGCTGGTTTAGGCTTTTGGAATTGATAGTTGAGTGGTTTGGGTTGTTGTCCATGGGGTTGATGACTAAGGACGGAGTATAACCAGGTGGGAGACCATACATGAGATTTTGCATAGTTGTTGTATGAAACAGTTGGGTAGTCGGAGTAAAGTCTGGTGGATGAGAAGGGGTAACTTGGTGTTCTACATTTGAAGTTGGAGGATTCCCATATGTATTATCCTTCATTGTCAAAGCTTGTATAGCCTCTAGGATTTTATCAACCTTTTCCTTGAATAGGCTAACATCCGCTCTAATCACTTCTAGGTTTTGCTCAAGTTCATCCATGATTTTGGAGTTTGCGGGAGTCCGATAAGGGTGTCCAAGAAACAACTTTATAGATTTTTTCTTAAAGATCATAAGATGCTAGTTAAAAAAAAGGAAGATTTATATGCATGCATGTGGGTATTAGAGAACCATTGATTTCGCAACCTAGGCACAAACATCTTTTTTGGATCATGCATTAGAACCAAACCCATACATAAAGAAAACTCAAAATAAAGCTCGTTCATTGATAATTAAAAGGGTACAAGTGTAATAATTTTCTCTATATCTAAAATACATTATTTTTATCGCTCTCGGAGAATTAAACCATTCATTGACTCTATCAAACTATTACAATGTTGAATGAAAGTAATAATCTAAGCAGGTGTGGCAAATGAAACTATGCTTGCTTCTACTTTCCTTAGGAGTAAGGGGACCCTTTCGATGCCTTGGTTGGCTATGAAAGTGAGTTTTTCACAATGATCCATCCACATTTTATCTTCTTGCCCAAGCATCTCTATTGCTTCCACTTGATCCGTCATTCAGTTTCTTAACATATTTGCTTCCTCTTGTTCCTTCAACCACGCGTCTCGGTACATAGCAACAACTTGTGTTCCAATCTTTTCTTTTTCTATCCTTGTCTTATATCCTACTACCACACTATCCAACTGTTGTTTCAAATCTTCCAATTGTCTTTTTGAAATTTTCTCACTGTTTTTGAACTTTCAACCATTTTCTCAATTTCTCAACCTCTTCTTATGCTTGGTCTCTTTCTTGTCTTCTCAAATATAAAGACTCATCAAAGGCCCTTAAATTGCATTAAAGCTTGATCTTATAATCCTCCTCCACCTTCACCCTCTTATTTGATCTTTCGAGGGAAATTGTCTTGATGCTTGCAACCTTTCAATATCTTCACTAACAATAGTAGGTTGCATCTGTGCATCATTGGCCGCCTCAGATGTACGTCGAAAAGGTAGCTTAATATCTTGGACCCTACCCTTAACCCATTGTCGACAAAAATCATTTGCACCACAACTTCTATTTCGTAGTTCCTTCCTTTTTCTGATTATCTTTTTCCAAGATTGGCTTACTCACCTCAAATATTCAATATTTTATTGACCCATGTCATAAAGAGTAAAAGAGGTTATCCATTTTGGCATTGATTCCCCTATGATAGGATACCCAAGTTGTCTCAAGGCCAATACTAGGTTAGAATTCACACAACCTCTTGTCTCCATAAATGGCACATTGAGGGAACATTCCACATTGGTATACTAATTCTTTTACCTCTCTCCGTCGCATATCATTGAACTGTTTTTTCATTAAGTTCTACCAATCTTTGAGCCCAATCTCGATTATCCTATATGTCAACATAAAAATTCTTGAAATCATTGACAGGGCAACAATTTTGGCACCAACTATCAAGCATATGATTCACCAACTAGACATACAAAATAGGTAAATAACACAAAATTCGTTTACCTTTTTTCTCATGACAATAGTTAAGTGTATAGTGTACATTAGCGAGGACGGATGTTGTGGGATTTTCTCCTCTATTCTTCAAAGCTAAGAAGACATTGATTGCTGCTAAATCTATAATTTATTCATCATTTAGGAATAGAAAAACCCCATAGAAAGTGAGAGCTAACACCTCCATAAAAACACTCCAATCTTGGGCCTTAGCTAATTGATGAGCTCTTTCTTCAAAATAAATTCCTTAGAAAACTAGAAGTCCCTTTCTTCTTTTCATTAATGAACTTTTCCTCTTCATTCCTTAGTATTTTGGCTACTTTGGTTGTGGATGGATAGTTCTCCATATAAAGATAAGGTTTCCTTATTTCTAGGGAGTAGTCTAAAATCGGTTCAAACTCTTCCAAAGTAGGCGCAAGTGGAAAGTCTTGAAAGGTGAAACATCTACAAGGAGAGTTGTATAGTTGAGCCAAAGCAGTAATAGCCCCTATTTGTACTTCACATCCAATAAATCAAGAATCTTTCCATTATTTCTTAGTAAAGATTAATTGGTGATTAAGCTCCAACAAGCTACAAAGTATTCTTAAACTGACAACCTGAGGCTTTTTGGCTTTCACACTCAGAGGTTTCCTTAGCCTTGGGATAATGGTTTCATTGTCGGATCCTGTTTTCAAATAGAAATCAACAACCTAGCTTAGAATTCAATGGTTCTCTAATGGACCTAAAAAAAAAAAAAGAATAATTATGAACATTGCATGATATTTTGAAAATAATTTTTAATGCATGAAGAGAATGCATGGTACTAAAAAAATAATTAATTTTATCCTTAATGATGAAAGCTATTTGCATGAATGCAACAAACAAAAACTGAGAGGTACACCGACGTTGGATGGTACAAAAAAACAATTCTTCCATTTAAAAGCAAGAAGGCTAGGACATGATTTAGATGCATTATATCCCAGATTGGACAAATTTTAAAGTCTATAAGCTTCTAAATTCGTGAACACTTTACTGAGTGGGTTCTACAATCCTAAAAGTAATTGGTCTCTATAGCCAGGTACTGGTATTGAAATATCACTACAAATAGAAAGAACATCCAAAATGTAGGTATTTATAATGGAGTCACATTCTAGATGAGATACTCATGATAATCAAATAAGATGTACATCCAAAATGATTACCGCTAAACCGCTAACTAAATTTAAGCTTCACTCAGGCTCGGGTATAGGGTCCCGCTCATTAGTGTGTCTTAGTAAAATAATTTGCACAATTAGTATTGATAGGCTTGACTCTCTAAGGGTCCTCAATGGAGTTGTCAGCTGTCGCGACCTAAATTTTTAGTTTTCTTCAAATTCGATCGAATCGCCAAAAAAGTTTATTGTAAAATAGGGAAAATATTGAGAAACCCTGTAAATAGAAAGAATAAAAATTGTCTTTGAAACCAAATTTTAAGTTCGGGAGTCGATTATGCGTAGCAAAGGTATTAGCACCCTACGACATCCGTTAAAATACGATTACCTATAATTAATTGTGCAAAATTATTATTAACTTAAATAAATTTTTTTCTATTTATTTATTAAAATATGAATATCAATTGTTTTTTTAAACATTATTTTGAAATAAATGTGTGCTTAAGTAAGAGAAGGAAAAAAAAGATTTTTTTTTAATAATGTGTTTGACAATAGTACGATCTTGCTCCTATGTATCTCTCCGTGCGATGGAAAAATCAAAGCTACGTAGTTCTTGGGGTAAAAAATAGGAATATGTTGATTGCTTTAAAAGAAATATATTTTGTTGCAGAAATTTAAATTTAATTAAAAGATGTTGTTAACTTGATAAAGGAAAAAGACGTGTGCGTGCGTGCGTGTGTGAATAAAATACAATGTGTTTAGAAGAAATTCTAAAAAAGTCAAGAACAAAAAAAAAAGTATGAATGAAAAACCATCTTCATAGAGAGTTGTTTTAATTGATGTAAATCAATCAAAGTGTTTTCACACACTTGTAAAGATATAGTACTTGATATGTAACATCCTGTCAATGAGATTTAGAATCCTAGAAATAAACTTCGTGTCAGTTCAAGCACAAACTAGAATTTATGTAAATCATCCCAATAATGGCAACAACTCTCTCACTCCTAAGAGGTACCTAAAAATTTATAACAACATTCATGAACTTCAACGGAAGGTTACCAAAATGCTGTAGAAGGGTTTTGACGATGATAACCTAAGGAGGTAGAGAAAAATACTCAAAGCTTAAAGATGCAAAGTATAGAATACTAGTATGCTATTAATTGAAATAGTGGATTAAGTCATCGACTATACTGAGGAAAAATCTTTGCTTAAGGAGATGATTAGATGTAACAACAATCTTTTTTGAACTAGTATAAAAATATTTGTGTCTCATTTATCTATTTCTATTTCTCTCATAAAAGTTCTTTATGATTCAACTTTATTTTGACTAAATGTTTTATAAGAGTAAGTTGAATGTTTTGAAAAAGAACAATTTTATGTAAAGCAATTGATGTATCTTCTAGAAATGGCAAATCACAACTCTAACCCCCTTTTTCTTATGTTTTCCATCATGTTCAATTGGTATCAGAGTTCAATCTCTTGATTGAGCATTTTATCGTGTACGAGTAAAAATCCCTTCCTACAAAAATATTAGTGAAATGATATGAATTAGTGTATGTTTTTGGATCAATCCTACTTCTCGTTCTTAATTTTTTTTTTTATATAATTTCTTTCAAAACATAGGTTGATAAAGATTAATTTGCAAGAACTCTAATTGTCATCTGAAAAATAAATAAAGCGCTTTAGCAGAACATCTATTTCTCAAATGTCAATTTCATCTCCTTTACAAAGTTTTTTTTCCAATGGTATTTTATCTTCTCAAGAGCAAGTGTATTCGTGTTTAAGTTATTCTTATGCAAATCACTCTTCAATAATTTTTTGAGTAGTAAAATTGAATCTTTGTATTAAGTTAAGTGAATACTCAAAGAAAAGTATAAACATGAAAAATTATTTTCATTGTGTCCCTTGAAACAAAGTAAAGATCTCAAAATCATATCTATATATGATATATTATCTTAGATTAAAATTATCTAAGAAAATACTTCATCTAGTACTTAGTTTTTTTTGTAAAACAAATTGAAACATTCTATTGTATCTCTTCTTCTAAGATTTGTTTATATATGATTTGAAAATTCTTTCAATTATATTTTGACTTCTAGTTGTGTCTCTTGAAACACTTCAATGATAAACTGGACAAAACTCGTATGCTTCTGTAAGGCATATTGAGTTAATTAGTTAGAAAAGTCAATATGCTAATATGAAAATATATTCTCTAATAGAAATAAGTATTAGTGGATACAACAAAATTGTTAGTGCAAAGTAATGGAAACATTATAAAGCATTTCAATAATGAAACTAACCAAAACATGGAGAAACTTTCTAAAAACTCTAATGATCTAGGATGTATCTTCAAATGTGCAGATAACCTTTAGAAGAAATGATCAATAATACAACCTCTTACTCAACACAATATTTTCGGAAGGTTAAATGATAACAAATTGAAGCTCTACAACATAACATAAATTGGAGGATACACTCAAGCATTCATGATTAAAATCAAGACAAAATCCAACAATGATTAAAAAGGGTAGATCAAAGAGAATCAATGATCTGATCATGAATCTCTAGAAGAAGCAAGCATATATAAGTTCATTTTTGAAGTATAAAGTTCATTCGTCTGATGGAACAAATATCTTCATCTGATGTGATCCATAGGTGATGTATTTGAAACAATTATGAAACTATAATATATCCTAAAAAAGGCTTGAAATGCAAGTAAATTACCAAAACTCTCTTGTGGGAGATCATCATATAATCTCACCACTAGAGAAGTTTGAACAAAAAATGGGTTTATATATCTCATCATCTGGTCAAACTCATTGACATCTTAGAACAAAAAATCTGAAGCCATTCCTCTATGTTCAAGGACAATTTCTTTGTCTCTGGTACAAAATCAAAACACTATAACAAAGGATTGCACCTGTTGATTCAGAAGAAAGATCATAACCAAGCTAATTATGCTTCTAGTTAGAAGAACATAAGATAGAAAAGTCTAACCACCTCTGGTATGCTAAGTGAAAGAACAAAATTTCTATATTACACTCGACTGTCATAGGTCAAGTATTTTGCATTTTATTTCATTAGTTTACGAGCACTTGTTTGTCTTACCTTATATGCTTTTTTGTTTTGTTGCTTATGTTTTCTTGTATGTTATATCGTGTGTTTGTGTAGTCCCTTATGTCGGAGTCCGTGTTGTCTTGTCCTTGATCATATCACGTATGTTGTTTTTTGAAAATTGTCATTTGATCACTTTCGATAAAATCAATATTTTTTTTTTGTTTATCTTTCTTCAATGCTTATTTAAACCTCTATTTTCTTCAGTGTTTTTCAAAATCATAATTTTCATTAAAAACGTGTCCTCTCAACCCAAATTATTATTATTTTTCAAAACGTATTAAACTTGAAACCCTCTAAGAAAAACCAGTTATATATCATATTCTTTATTAAGTATTTATCTTCCTAAACAATCATCCTACAATGTACTCCCAAAAAGATTTCAGGATTTTCTTAAAATATGATTTGTTCAACCTCAATGGTGAAATTTTTCAGAAATCCTAAAATCGTTACATCTGTGAACTACGATCAACATGATAGAATATACAAGAACATTCACAAAATACATTCAAAGGATCACTATGTGAAACCCTTCGGTGTCAATGTCTCCTTCAAAAAAAAAAAATAACAATGTTAAAATAGTGTAAAAATATTGTAAAAATATATTTAAAAAAAAACAATTGAAAATTTCATTTATTAATTTCAGTTAATTGTGTATCAAAAGAAAATTTAATGAAATTTTTTATAATTATTTTTCAAACTCAATTTTATTTACAAATTTTTCGATAGTTATTTTTCGTCTATCAAAAATTTAAAAAATAATTATTGGAAATTTCATTTACAATCTTACAAATTTTTTGAAATACAAAAGTAACTACCAGAAAGTTTGTAAATGAAATTTTTGGTTACAGAAACTCATAAGAAAATTATTTTTGTCGGGATTTGTTTTTTATAGAGGTGTGAATTGTATGATATTTTTTTCTACTTGTATTGACCGCAAAGGGATTTAGGAAAAACCATTAAAATTGGGACATTATTTTTCAAAGGTAAGGCCTAAACAATATATTGGGACATTATTTTTGGAATTTTGCATCCGAAACTGATCATATTGCATTATTTTTCATTCCAAGAATTAATTTTGCAGAAACAAAAATAAGTGCAAATTAAAACTATAAAATACGATAATTAAAGAATAAACACTCTTAAAATACTATAAAAAATGGTTTTAACATTTATGGTTCTATTTAGAATGCCAAATGAGGTACGAAAAAGTCAGAGGTTCTTTTGAGGCGATTATAATAATGGGAAGTTTTTGCCTTTGGTGAAGTGGGAGGTTAATACAAGAGAAAAAGAGTTAGGAAGCTTTTTCTGTCATGCTTATAGATGAGGTTTCTGCATTTTCTAATGAATCTCTTAAACAAGTGTGCAAAACTAGCTCCCACCTAAGTAGGCTATTAAAGTTATGCAATGGATAGAAAAAAAAAGAAACAAGTTGTTTGAATATGAAAGTATGAGGATGACTGATATATATATCTCAAAGTCAGTTTTTTTATAGGTCTCAGTGTCAGTTAGTTACAACATTCTCAGTTGCTGACATTTGCAAGATTTAACTCTTTCTTCAAAATTGATTCTCATAACGAAGCTAATTGACCTAGGAAATGTGCTTATGATCTGAAGGATTGCCTAAAATACAAGGAAAATCAATTTAATAGACCAAACTGTAGTCTTACTAAAATTAAGAATTTTGGAAAAAAAGACAACCACCTAAGTGATTTTTTGACATGTCATAGGTGTGACATAGTTAACGGCCAACAAATATCATATTTAATAGAGATGAATAAAAGGATGGATTTGTATAACTTGAAGATAAAAGACCACAGTGAATCTCCTAAAAAACAACCAAAATGATTTTTTATTAAAAATACATTTTACCCGTAAAAATAATCATTTAGAGAATTGATGTATGATATTGCACTGAATTTACAGACTACATAATTAGCTTCAAAATTAGAATTATCAACTTAATTCACTTTTAGGTACACAGAATGCCAATGCCTCAAGTCCACTTACCAAAAAGGATTTCCAACCTGGAAACTGGAAGGAGAAGCAAGTTCATGATCCTGTTTGACACTGAGCAAGAAAACACCACAAGAAGACAGGTATAACTATCACCTAAGTTTTCATATTACAAGTTACTTAGAGTACCATAAACTTTTAGTTTCCTATTAAGAAACCAGAGCGCCACGAAGTTCAACAAGTGCAACTGCTTCATTAATTGCATCCATCACTTCAAGCTTGCCTCTACTCACAGCTTCATCCATTGGAGTCCTCTCATGACTGAAAAGTCATAGTGTTAAAATAGATGAATTATAAAGAAACTCTGAACACATTTTGAAATGCTACAGACTCAGCTCAGCTGATATGACAGACCTGTTTAAAACACTAACATTTGCTCCAGCCATGATTAATTTCTTCACAACCTGCACAGTACTTGTTTGTTAAGGAAAACCATGATCTGTGAAATGATGAGGAGTGTCTTTAAAAGAGCGCAGTACTTACCTCAATATGCCCGTTGAGGCATGCCCAATGAAGAGGTGTATTCTTTTCCTCATTTGCTGAATTAAGATCCTGCTCAGACAGATAGAAACTTTAAAATCTCTATGCTATGTTTAGATGTTTTAGGTGAGGGGAGAGCAGTGAAAGGGAAAGAAGGAAGGGAGAAGGGAAGGGAAAGGGAATTAAATGAATGAGATGGAGGGGGAGTTATTATTTCAACATGTTTGCATGTTTAAGAAAGGAAGTGGTGATGACTGATGAGTTATATTCCTATATTTAATTTTTAAAATAAAGTCCTTTCACCGTAAATACTTAACAGGTTTTTTTTTTTGTTTTGCTGAACACTTTAACAGGTTTCATTCCAACGTTGTTTCATATTTCATATACACAATTTGGTACTTTGGTATTAAATATGATTTTTACAACAATTTTAGTGAATGTTAGCCACTCTCTCTAGTCTCAAATATAAGCAACAAAAAATTTCGTTTGGTGATCTAAAATATAAGCATATGTTAACTACTTCTACCATATTTAATGTTATTTTTCCCTACCCTTCAATTAATTTAATTTTTATTTTCAAATAAGGCATGTCACTTCTCTAGTTTATGTAGGATCGATGATATGGATTTATCAACATACTAAAACACTTCCAATTCAAACCTTTTACTATTTTCAAAAGTTCACCAAATTCTCCGTTTTAAAAGGCATAAGCAAGTCCCAGAGAATGAACTATGGCTTGAATCACTATGAGTATACATCATATATAGTTATTTAAGTTGACAGTTAGAATCGTTGTTGTTTTCTGTGTGTCAGCCATATAATTGAAATTCTGCCTTTAGCAATATATATGTAGAGCATCATTTATCAATTTCTGGATTGTGAAGCATTTATGAAGTTTACATTTTTTTTACAGAAAGGGGCATGAGTTGGAAAAAATGAGATGCATATCACCATCTTTTTATTCAGTAAAATGATTTAGTATTGGAGATGAAATACTTTCTCTAGTTCTAGTAATTATTCAATGACATGTGCAGAAAAGTTAAAAAAAAATCAAAAGAATGTGTGATAAAGCTACTCACCACTCCTTTACTAATTAGATACTCCACAATATCAATATGTCCATTTGCTGCAGCCATATGAAGAGCTGTAAACACAAATTAGAAGAGAAAAGTCAAGCACAAATGAAGCAGTGCAATGGGTCAAAGCTAAATATTTTATTTTTCTGAAATGATCATAAGATTAAATAATATCTCCTTCCAAAATAATCATTATCTTTGTTGGCATCTTAGTTCTCTTCCTTCTGTATCAAAGTCAACTTTTCAGTTATGCAATGGGTTTTTTCCATACAAGCCCATATATTCACAATCTTACCAGTGACATGCTAAAAACAATACTTTATACCAAAATTCAACGTTTTAGGAAAAGATCCATTAGAAACCTTCCAATAAAGGTAACTGAGCAAAATCCCATTTTTCACAGTTAGGAATAAGGGGGGAAGAATGATAACATATGCAAATATAAAACACCAAAGAAATCAAAAGCATTACAGATAACATCATGGATGAGTAGCTGAGCTCAATTCACTTACAAAACAACATAGTTAAGGCCCAAAAGTGACCGCAAAGACTTATAGTCATCAAAGCAATACATCAAAGCATAACAAAGAAAAAATCAAAGTACTAAGTCAGAAGTGCAATATTCAGATGAAGTTTATTCTCTGGAGTTGCAATACACCACCCCCTCTGACAAATAGATCAATGAAGGCCTAAGAATTCAGATGAAATTGTGTAGGCATTGCATTGAGAATCCAAAGAATCTCACATTGGAAATCAGTTAATGGAAAATGACCTCCAAGTTTTTTGAAAATAAAGTAATGCACGTAAGTGTAACAAGGGTCTGTCATCAACAGGGGAGTCACTAATGGCATCCCCATCTTAGCAAGGAAGAATGTCAAAGAAGCATTGGTGAGCGGGGCAGCTTAAATATTGGTAATACTCCAAGACAACATGGAAGGTAGAGTAGATGGAGGTAGGCATGCGGACTTCTTCATCTACACAATCAGTTTCTTCTCTATCTGACTCAGGAGAGGAAATAGACGTGGATATGACTCATGAATCGAGTCTCTGCTTCTCCTTGCGAAGCATGGCCAACTAGATTAAGCTCAATCCTAGCACAACATAAAAAGTTCTATCAATGGACTTAGTATGAAAGCTACAAAAGAAAAAGGAAATGTGAGTTCGAGTATCTCGCGCAATGATGAGGCTGAAGGGAGCTTGGCGGAAGGGGAAAGGAGGAGAGTTCAATTAAGCTCACTTGGGTTCGATGGCGAGGTGAGCTCAGTCATACAAACTCAAGTCCAAGTCGAGGTGAGCTCAAGTCTCCTGCAGCCAGTGCAGGGAGGAAGGATGTCGTGGTGAGCCCGACCATGGCTGGGAGTTGATGCCAAGGTGAGCTCGACCATGGCAAGGGAGTCGATGCCAAGGTGAGCTTGGCCAGCACGAGAGGAAAAATGCCAAGATGAGCTTGGCCAGCGCAGGGAGGTCAAATGCCAAGGTGAGTTCGGCCAGAGCCCCAAGCGTCTGAGGTGAGCTCGGCAGAACTATGCTCATGTGTAAGGTTTAGGCCGAGATGAGCTCGATGAAGGAAAGAAGAAGGGCCATGAGAAAACAAAGGAAAATAAAAAAGAGCTTATAGAGACAAAAAGAGAATGAGAGAAAGAGAGAGAGAGAGAGAGAGAGATATGAAGGAAAATGAGTACATGTGAGGACTATTAAAGGAGACACTTAGGAAGAAAAAGGGCAGATTACTATTAGCTTGAACAGTGTATTTTTTACCTTAGTCATTTTAGAGTATTCTTGGAGTTCTCTCTTGGTTACTCCCTTGAATAGTTCACCCATTGTATCTTGTGTTTACATAAGTGAACAATAGCCAAAATCAATCTGACCAGAGGAGACTAGGAGAGTGATACTTGCTTCACTACAACATATTTTAATCCTTGAGAGGAGAATAAAAGGTATCTCCAATTCCATTCTATAAATGAAATAATGCGGATCTTTCTGGTAGAAAAGTGAGTCAACTTTATTCCAGATGAAGCTTGTAGAAAATAGTAAACGACCTGAGAAGTTCAAATGCTTTCATTGCTTAGATTAAGGGAACGTGGGAAGGTTTCAATCCTCCAGTTCATAGGGAAATGGTAATTTGGAATGTGACTGAAAATCTGGAAAAAATTATTCCAGTCATGAATCAAACTCAGATTTTTAAGCCTCAATGGATTAATTGATCACTTGAGTCCAATCACTTGTTTTCATCGTTAACAACACTAATCCCTAACCTCAATCATAAAATTCCCTTGATGTAGACAGAACTATTAAAACCAACAAAAAAAAAAGGACAAGAATAACCGTAATAAATAATAAGTTAATTCCACAGTTAACAAAAGTTGTATACATATTATTCACACACACACACACCTGTTCTTCCTTGAGCGTCTTTGGAATCAAGAGAAACACCATTGGAAGCTATGCTCACAATATCATCCATGTCTTCATATCTTGCAGCCTGTCAAAAACATATCATCTTTCTAAATAACACCACACTATTCAATAATCAATACCAACAAATTACATATAAAAATAAAACTTAAAACTAATCTTAGACTATGCATGTGAGATTAAACTGTGTGTAATTCTGAAAACAAATAAAAAAAAATTGTCATAGCTTAATCTTTTATATCAATCTATATAGGTTACCTCAAGCAAGGCTTCGATGTTCTCCGGTGTCGTTTCAGGCGGATTGATGTTGTCTTCCACCGCACCCATTTTCAGTTGTTACCTGACCTCACTTCAGTTTCAAGAAAAAAAAACAGATGAACAAAACGACGACGTTTGTTTCCTTCTCTATTCCGTTAGTTTTTCTTTGAAAGTCTTTGGGCTTGGACTTTTATTTGTATAATGCACCCCAAAATTTTGCACAATCGTTTTGAAAAAGGAAGGAGTTTTTCGTGAAAATATTTGAAGAATCTACTATGCACCCCCACGTTATTTCCCATCCTTTAAAGTATATGAAAATATATTTTTGTCTTTTTGAATCATTTGGAAAATTTTTAGAACAACAAATAAATTAGTTCTCTTTATCTTTGAAATTTTGACTAAATTTAAAAGATTTGAAATGTAAATTCTCAGTTTTGAAAAAAAAAAATTGAAAATTTAGTTGAATGTGAAACTTTTGAAGACAATTTTTTTAAAAATTTTATAAAAAATTTAAACTTTGGATAATGTTAAATTTCTAAAATTCATTTTTTTTCTTAAAAGAATTTTAAAATTTTAGATGCAAATGAAACTTCTAAAATGCAATTTTTCAAAACTTTAATTTTTATGAAACTTCCGAAATGCAATTTTTCAAAAGTTTAAATTTTTTTTTGAAAGTTTGAATGAATGTGAAATTTGTTAAATGTAATTTTTTTCAAAAGTTAAATTTTATTTTTGAAACTTTAGACGAATGTGAAACTTCCGAAAATGTAATTTTTCTAAAAGTTTCAAAATTTTGGATGAATATAAAACTTTTTAAATACACTTTTTTTGAAGTTTAAAAAAATATCAATTTTTTTTTATGAATGTGAAACTTCTGAAATGTAACTTTTTCAAATATTTTTTAAAAACTTCAATGAACGCAATTTTTGAAATGTAGTTTTTCCATTTTTTTTTTAAATTCAAAAATTTAAAATTAACCAAATTTTAGTAATTTCGAAAACTTTTGACTAACAAATAGTATGAGGGAAGAAAAGGTAAAATGGTATTTTTATGTGTTTTGGGGTTAGAGAGTGAGTAATAGACTTTTCAAATATTTTAATTTTATCCACCGACAAAAAATAAATTCTATAAACAATTTGTTTTGATAATAAATAACAAATAAATTATTACAAAATCTTGCAATTATGTAAATTTTTTGTATTTAATTAATTGTAAGAGTTTTTGTAGTAATTATATAGTCTCATTTAATACAAAAACATAAAAAATTATTGTTACTAGAATGAAATTTCTAGTATACTATCAAAAATAAGAAAAGGAAAAAAATAAATAAACTTGTGAAAAAAAAATATCAAAGCTTTTTTCAAATAATAATTGTTTAGATGGAAAAGCAAGACAAAAGGAGCATTTTAAGAAATTTAACTGAGTACCTAAGAGATAAGTATCAACGTTAATTTATTCCTTCTATCAATTGAGTTTGTTAATTTCTAATTGGAGAAAAGGGGGAAACGAGAAGTTTGTGAATGACCGTGCTGGTCAGAGGTCAAGCTTTTACAAAGAACATTTTTTTAGCATTTCCTTACATTAATTTTCTATCGGGTACATATATCATTACATTCGTTTCAATATCTATTAAGTTGGGTTCAAGTGTGAATGGTTAAATATCACATCATACTCATTGTCTTAAGATTTTGGATGTAGATATAATGCCAAAGTCTCTTGTGGTCTTGAACATTTGAATCATTGTAGCTCTCGCGACCTTAAGACTCCCAACAAGTGGTATCATAGCCATAGCACAGGTTGACGGGGGAGCGGAGAGTGAATCCTAGTGTATTGGATCCTAAAAGTCTTCTTGGTGGTATAGTCAAGAGGTATGTCTCATTGATAATAACAGCAGTGCAAGTATAGTGTGTGAGAGACTTTCCCTTGATGGGAGAATATTGAGTTCAAGTGTGAGTGATTAAGTTCATATCGAGTACGAATGAACTAAATCTTGAATATATAAGATAGGCAACACCTTAAGGTTTTGAGATAGAGATGTGGTATCAAAGTCTTTTATGTTCCCAAGTATTCGACTCGTTCCTCCCGCGCCCCCGAGACTCCCAACTAGGGGTGGGAATAGGTCAGGTCAGATCAGACTTTAAAAGGTCTGAGTTTAGCCTATGATTTATTTTTTAGACCTAAGTTTGGCCTACAGTCTGTCATATGTTTTTTAGTTCGGCCTGGTTTGGCTTGTCTTGGAAGCTTATTTTACCACATGATGTTCTCCACATACCAATATAATGTACATATCTATATATATTAAACAAAAAATAATTTTTCTAACAAAATAATTTTAAAAAAATCTGAAACAAACATACTTTAAATACTAAAAAATAATTTTTAGTTTCAAATGATATTTTTTCTTTCTTTCTAAAGCAAACACATTTATTATTACCTTTTAAACAAATATGGAATGACTATTGAATGATTAATTAATTGAACGACTACCGAATATGAAACGACTATTAAATATAGAATCGCTACCAATCTAGAAAGACTACTGAATACGGAATGATTATTGAGTGATTGTCTAATTGATAGAATTTAAAATAGAAAATAATATTATTAATATGATAATAAATAATAAAATATATATAGGTCAGTTTGTCATGCCTAATAGACTTTTTTATAAGTCTGAATTTGACCTATTTAAATAAATAGAGTGAACCTAACTTTTATATTAAATAAGTCATGTCAGACCATGAATATATGTCATTGACGGACAGCATAACCTATTTCCATCTCTACTCCCAACTGAGCTCAGACCGTGAGTAGATGTCCCTAACGGACAGCATAACCTATTTTATCTCTACTACCAATTAGAATCGTTAATTTGACAAACCTCCTAATTATTGGCCCCAACCCATATGTTGGAGGGGCAAAAAAGATCGATTTATTTACAATTTTTTCTTTTTTCTTGAAAATTTTTTAATTCGAGAAAAAAGATCAATTTTTCTCAAAAATGTTTATTTATTTTTCTCACAATTTTTTGAGAAAAAAAATATTTTTTAATTTTTTTTTTTGATATTTTTTTGAAAAAGATAAGTTTCAAAATTTTTTCAAGAAAAAAAATCAAAATATTGGAGGCATATAAGTCCCTCAATCCCTCTCTTAAGTTCTATGAAATAGAGATTTTAAAAAAAATATTTTGATAGAAGCCTAATATTAAAAATTTAATAAAAAAGAATTAAGGAGACCTAACTGCTCCCAACCACATTAACAAACTGGTAGTTAAAAGATCATTTTATTTTATCAACAAATACACATTTAAAAAAAAATTAAGAGCACGTAATTAGAGTAATAAACACCCTTTAGGAACTCAAAAGCTTTAGGATATATTGGGTTGAACAAAATATTAGTGCAAGTTATAACATTATTCGACCGTATCTAACCTCGTACTCAACTAAAGGCTAAATGAATACATTCAAATGCTTCACTGAACAATAAAATTTCAGAGCAAGTACTCTGAAATACATAGTTTGGCCTTTGCAAGTTGTAACATATAACCTCATCAAATTTTGGCTCACCTATGACAAGATATGCATCAAGTTCATCAACAAAAAAATTAAACAAAGGACGTTTTATCTTTAAATTCTTTTACAGAGTAACAAATAGAATCTCTGCATATTCAATAAACAACAAAATAGAGACGAACACTCATACTAAGTGACTACAACACTTGAGTATGTTTAATTGTAGAAACCAAATCGCATTGGATAGCCATGAATCTTGAGATGAAAGTTGAAAATATAAGAGATTTTGTTTGCAATCACAAAAGAAGAGTAGAAGATAAATTAAAACATTGAGTTGAAAAGGGAAACAATATTTATAGAGGAGATGAGTTACCTTCGAGAGACTGAGAACATCCATTACCATTATGGAAGAAAAATGGCAGTCCCAAAAAGAATTCGGCGCTTCATTAACAACAAAGAACAAAAATTACTAAGTCCCAAAAAAAATTCAACGCATGATAAATTCTGTCGTTGCGTTGTGTTCCCTATACTTTTTTTTAAAGCAGCGTTTTGTATTCTTATTTTTTGAACCTTGCTATATGTTACGAAGAAAACTGTGCAAGGAAACACAAGAATAAACACGCAATAATATCTTAAATGAATATTTTGGCGGAAATCATGGAATAAATATATTGTACTATTAAGTATTTTTTTATTGAATGTAGTGTTTCAAATTCTCTATATGTTAATTTGTGTGTATGATTATTTTTATATTAAATTTAAAATTAATTACAAGATACACAAGTGATATAAGTTTTGTATCATGTACAAATATATTTTACTATCAGATCTTTACATCCCATCACGTGTAATGATACATCTATCACAAAATATTTTTTCTCTTTTTCTCTCTCCCCACTCTCTAAATTAGAAACTTTGTTATGGCTTTTGACCTATAAACCTAAACACTTAAATTTATATTAATAATTTGATTTTTTTAGATGACATGATTTTTTAGATTATGTGTTATGATTATGAGTATGATTGTTCAAATAAGTTTTTTGAACCAAACTCAACCACGAACTCAACCAAATTTCCATTAAAAGCATTGAACTACTTATATAAGTTAAGAACTTAATTGAATTTAATGCTATCAGTTTAATAATCGAACTTCTCATGTCTATAACTCGGTGAACTGTGATGAATTGTGAACTCCTCACTCGTTTCATTAAGTGAACTAATTAATTGAAATCTTCATTCGCGGCTAACCAGTTTTCATCTCCACCAACCACTCAATGAAAGAGTTGTTTTCTTTGGAAAACTCACATGGTGATTTTATTTGAATGGATTTTAAGAAAAGTCACTTTTTCATAGAAAGTCCTTGTTGATAAGCGTAATTTTGGAATAAGTTAATAAACTAGTTAAGTTCTACTTTAAAAACCATGGTGCATCAAACCACCCAATCGATTTAGTCTAGTTCACATAAAGCCATTACAGTTCAGTTTTCTCAAACTATTTTTGTGGTTCAGTTTTCTCTTAAAACCAAACTGTGAACATGCCTAATTATAAGTTTCAGTTTGTATAAATTTGATTATAAACTTATATAATTATGTAATTTTATACTATGCTAAAATAATATGACTATGAGCTGAACTTGTTTCAATTTGTACAAACTTTATATGATAACAAGTGACTCAATTACTAAACTAATGACTAGTTAGTTAGTTGTTACTTTCTTGCTGAAGTAACTTCTACTATCCTATAGTAACTTTCTTGCTGAAGTAACTTCTACTATCCTATAGTAAGAGTTGTTTCATATAAAAAAGATTTAATCAAATAAAATTATTGATTAAAAAACATAATATGAGTTGTTAAAGGCCCAAATCATATAAATTGTTTCATATACAAAATTCACTAATAGATCCCACAAAATACTTAAAGTTGGATGATAAATAATTATATAGGAAAGCTTGAACAATTAATAAAGCAAATTTCATCCAATTAAAACTTTGATTAAAAACTTAATATTTTAAACTTTAACTAGACTTAAGCATATCAATAAATGTGTTTCACTAATGGAGCAACTTTTGCCTAATCGTTCTCCTAACCAACTTATTGAAGCTAATAATCAACCTACTAAACAATTTGCACCTGCAACTACTCTTCCTCTACTTGGGAAAACGGAAAAGGCAATGTAGGTGGTTCTAGAAAAACTTATGAGTTATGGGACCACTTCAATGAAATTCCTGATAGTGAAATTAGAATTATTGCTTGTGAATACTGCAATCAAAGGTATTTTTGTAAAGCTAAGAGACCTGGTACTTCCAACATGAAGTATCACATAACAAGATGCACAAAATATTCTTTAAATGTAGCAATTGACCCTAACCAAACTATTTTACAATTTCCAACAAGTGAGGAGTCTAGTTTTGTTGTAGTAAGCTCTAGATTTTATGTTCAACCATGTAGAAAAGCTTATCATTTTGGATGAACAACCCTTTAAAGTAGTTGAAGGGGAGGAATTTAAGTACTTGTTTAATCAATTGCAACCTCAATTTACCATATCATCAAGGCATATTGTAGCAAGAGATTGTTTTTAGTTGTAGTTAGATGAAAAAATTAGGTTGAAATGATTCTCTAAGTCCCATTGTAGTAGGGTGGTTGTTACTACAGCTTGTTGGACTTTTATCCAAAATCTAAATTATTTGGTCCTCACTATCCACTTTATTCATAATTAGTGGAATTACCAAAAAAGAATTATTAGCTTCAATGTGGTTCCAAATCAAAGAGGTGTGATAGTGGCTATGAAGCTTGAGGAGGTATTGAGGGAATTGGGATTTAGAAATGTGTGTACCACCATGGTTGATAATGCATCATCAAATAATATCGTGGTAGGATTATTGAAGAAAAAGACAAAAAAATATGAATGGGCTATGTTGGATAGGACTTTTTTTTTCATATGAGGTGTTGTGCTCATATACTCAACTTGGTGGTGAGAGAAGAATTAAAAAACTTTGACTATTCAATTTCTTGCATTTAAAATGTTATGATGTTTATAAGATCTTCACCACATAAGACTACAAAGTTTAAGGAATATATAGAATTTGTTGGAATTACAAGCAAGAAATTGTTGTGTCTAGATGTTCAAACTAGGTGAATTTCAACATATTTAATGTCGGAAGCGACTGTAAATTTTAAGCCAGCCTTTGATGAGCTTGAAGATGATGATGCAAACTATAGAAAGTACTTTGTAGAAGCTTCCCCACCCACTAATGATTGTCGTGGTCTAAAATTTCAAGTGTTTCTCGAATTTAATGGAGTTGCCACCAAAGTTTATTTTAAAATAGGGAAAATATTTGGAAACCCTAAAAAAAATGCTCTTTGAAACCAAATTCTGAGTTTGCGAGTCCGTTAAAATATGGTTACCTACGACGTCCGTTAAAATACGATTACCTATAATTAATTGTGTAAAATTAATATTAACATAACTGTATTTATTTATCCTTATTATTAAATATGAATATCATTTTTTTTAATGTGATTTTGAAATAAATGTGTGCTTAAGAAGGAGAGGGGAAAAAAAGAATTGTTTTTATTAATGTGCTTGATAAGAGTGTGATTTTGATCCACTGTATCTTCTGATTTGATGAAGAAATCGAAGTTACGTAGTTCTTGATTAGAAAATGTGGGTGTGTTGATTGCTTTTAAAGAAATAAGTTTTGTTGGAGAAGTTTGAATTTAGTTAAAAAAAGAGGTTGTTGATTTGATAAAGGAAAAAGACATAGAGTTTGAAAAATTGATTATGGTGAGTATGTTTAGTTATTTGTTTGAATTTGGCTGAAAATATTTAAGATCACAGAGTTGTCACAACTCATGTGTTTTAAACTAGGACTGACAAAACGTCATATCTTGATCAATCGAATTTATAAAGATTATTATTATTTTGGAGTTTAGGATCGTCAAGTTGTCATAACTCAAATGTTATAAATATCTAAGATTAATAAGATATCTCATCTAATTCAAATACGAAAGGGAAAAAGAAAGGGGGGAGAAAAGAAGAAAAGGAAAAGAAGAAGAAGAAGAAGAAGAAGAAGAAGAAGAAGAAGAAGAAGAAGAAGAAGAAGAAGAAGAAGAAGAAGAAGAAGAAGAAGAAGAAGAAGAAGAAGAAGTCTGGCCACGTGGTGGCGTCGGCGACCGGTCGTCGTTCCGACGAAAACAACAATGTAAATCCCATTTTCTTGTTTGCTTGGCTTTTTGTTTGTTTTCCTTTTGATTTATTGTTAATTTTTCTATGATATTTCCATTTGTATTGATTTGTTTGGGTTAATAGTTTCTAATGTTAAAGATTGAAGGAGAAAAAATAGGTTAAATTATATCAGTGGTCCCTTAACTTAATTTCAGGTAACGTTTTAGTCCTTTATCTTTTTCTTTTTCCCGAGTTGGTCTTTTATTTTAACATTAAGTGACAATTTGATATTTTATGTTTTAAAATTTCAACAATGTTATCCTTTTTTGTATTAAAATTCAAAAAAATCATCAAAATTTTCAACCAAAACCCATTAAATTAATAATCATCTTCAATGTAATGCAAATTTTATCAAATCTATAACTCAAATATTCAAATACACTTATATTTTCATCTACAACAACATCAAATAAAGAATGAAAATATGAGTTTATTTCAAGATTTAAGATATGAATTTGATTAAATTTGTATTTTATTGAAGATGATAATGAATTTTATGGATTTTGGTTGAAAATTTTAATGATTTTTTTTGAATTTTTGTAAAAAAAAGGACAGCATTGATGAAATTTTAAAACATAAAATATCAAATTGTCACTTAAAATTAAAATAAAGGACCAACTCGGGAAATAAAAGATAAAGGACTAAAACGTTACTTGAAATTAAGTTAAGGGACTACGAATGTAATTTAGCTGAAAAAATAATAATAATTGAGCACGATGACACATGATTTGAAGACCACGAACATAGTTTTTATTTATTTATTTGCATGTATATTGTATGTCATAACAAAAAGAAATTATATAAATAAAGTATTAATATTAAAGAGATTTAGAATATAACTTAATTGTATTTTGTATTTTTTTTCTTCATTTAGTGTGTTGTTTCTCTTTTACTTCTTACATTCTCTATATCTTCTTTTTTTATCTTTAGTCAACGAAAAAAAAGATGTAGATGCGTGCAATAGAAAGAGAAAAGATATAGTTTTTCCTTTTTGCATTTTCATCAAGCAAGTTCAAATCATCTGTTAATCCAAGGAAAGCTCATGCGAATTACAAGTGCATTTCCATTACATCTTCAAGGAATATACAGTTCTCATATCAGAAAAAGAAACACTCCAAAAGATCAAAGATTAAAAGGCACAATTCAAAGCAAAAGTGACAAATGATTATTCTCCAGTATTGTAACATCAGTCTCCTGAACGATGACATCATTCTCCAGCATGATACAATTAATCTCCAGCAAATAGACATCATTCTCCAACATGTTAACAACAATCTCCAGAATGTTAACATCATTCTCCAGTATGTTAACATCAGTCCCCAAAATGATAACATCATTCTCCAGCATATTAAGAATCAGTTTCCAGCATTAGTACATTATTCTCTAGCGTGTTTTGCATAAATCAAACAACATTCTTGATCTGAATACATTAAGATCATCTCTAAGATGTTTTGTGTGTATAAACAAAGAATCATTACAGTCAAGAATGAGAAGCTACATATTAAACATTATTATCACATAAGCAAAAAACGCAGAATGTTCAAGTCAAGAACATTCATGGTTTAAAAAGTATGGTCTTTGGTCAAATATGACACATAACAGCTAGACATTTTCCAACGGTCAAAAGAGCTGTCATCAACCTCCTTAAAGCCTATAAAGTGCTAAGAAAATTGTGATAAGAAATAGAACTTCAAGTGCTAAGAAAATCCATCACTTACACACACTTACATACTTGAAAGCTTCTTAATTGTAAACAAAATATTCATTTATGTTTTCCTCTTCAAATAATTCCACTGAATTCTTTTATCAAGAATCTATTCTCAAACACGAGTTGAGCATACTCAGATACAAGAAAACTTAAAGCCACTAATAAAAAATACTCTTTGAAAGGTTATGACTTTTTGTAAGGATTTAAAAAAAAAAATATATAAGTTTGGGGTTTCTATTTCTTAACGTGTGATTTGACTAACATGTATTTTCATCTTGTGAAGCCGTGGATCATACCATACTATCTTTGTTGGAAGGTCAAAGTCTGAGGATCTCATATAAGAAGAACAAGGTTAGGGTTTTAAATATTTTATTTTAAATAGGTGCATTTATAATTCAAACCCCCTTCCTTATAAATTGACACTGCTACTTCAAGACTGTGCATAAACAAAGGTGTCTCTTGATTTTAACTTTTGCATAATAAGTAAGATTCATATTCAACAAGAGTGATTCGTAGTCTTGAATTTTATCTCTAACATCAAACCAACACATAACCTTTTCATAGGTTTTATTCTCAAAAGTCGTGCATTAGTGGCTCTGCACATCTATCTCAGTATAGTGAACGCTCTAGAAATTATGCCTCAGAATTCCATAGGAAGCGGCCCCAGGTCCACATTCACATAGGTGAGTCTATCAAGAGTACTCTTGTAGCTAGGTACTCCCCTCCACATAGACTATAGATCTCATTAAGAGTTTATATTACCTCATTCTATCTTCACTTCAGGAATCACACTTCTCCCCTCCACATAGACTATAGATCTCATTATGAATTTCTCTCTAGCTAACTCTTTCGTCAAAATATCTACTAAATTGTCACCAATGCGTATATGATCCATTATAACAACTCATTTATAAAGTAACTCTCTAACAGCATTGTGCTTACGAAGAATTAGTCATCTCTTACCATTGTAATAACGATTCTCAATCTTTGCAATAGTTGTGATATTATCACAATGGATCAACACATCTATCATAGGTTTTTCCCATAAATGGATCTCAAGTAGCTCGCTTGTTCACTAGTAGTAGCTACTATCATTTAAGACTCCATAGTGGAAAGAACTAATATTGTTTGTTCTTCGATTTCTAAGATACAACACCACTAGCTATACTAAAATATAGCCACTGGTTGCTTTGAAGTTATTTGATAAAATGTTTCAATCAACAACATTGTATCCTTCAATGACGGCAAGAAATATTTGATGATGTAATATGAGACTCATGGTCCTGTTTAGGTATCTCATGACTCTTTCGATAATGTGTCAATGCTCCATACAAGGTCTACTGGAAAACCTGCACGATAGTCCCACGAAGTAGCCAATGTTGGGTCTAGTACAGTCAGTGGCATACTTGAGGCTTCAATGATGCGCACATATTCAGTTTGTCTAACACCTCCACCAGTGTTTTTGAAATGTTTCACATTTGAAACATATGGTGTGCAAGCAGGTTTACAGCCAAATAATTTATATTTCTTTAGGAGTTTTTCAACATATTGAGACTGATCTAAATAAATTCCATTTTCTGACCTAATAATCTTGATTATGTGGATTACACTCGTTTCTCCGAGGTCTTTCATATCAAGTTGTTATACAACAATGATTTCACAATTTTTACATCATGAATGTTTGAGTCAAAATATGAGTAGGTTTTTCTCCATAGAGACATATGATAGTGCAAATGCCATTTTCAGATTTGTAACAAATAGATATGCCACTTTCATTCACTTTAAACTCATTCGATATAATCATGTTATCAAACTTTTCATGTCATTTCTTAGGAGCTTGTTTAAGACCATACAAAGATTTATCTTACTTACAAACCTTGTTTTTGTTGTCCATGAATCACAAAACCTTCAGGTTGTTCCTTATAGATTTCTTTTTCCAAATCACCATTTAATAAAACAGTTTTGACATCCATTTGGTGTACTAGCAAATTATGAATAACATTAACTGAGATGAGTACCATAATGGATGTAATTCTAGTGACTGATGAAAATGTGTCGAAGAAATCTATATTTTCTCTTTGTCTAAAACATTTGACTACAAAGTGAGCCTTGTATTTATCAATCATTCCATCGGGTTTTAGTTTCCTTTTCAATATTTATTTACAACCTATTGATTTGCAACCATGAGGCAAGTCTACAAAATGTTAGGTCATGTTAGTCTCTAGAGAATCCATTTCATCATTTATTACTTCTTGCAATAAATCTGCATCCAAATATAACAATTTTCTTCTAAGGTATAGCCCATGTAATGGAGTCCATAATCTTCAGCAATTATGACTCTCTTACTTCTTCGAGTTTTTGTTTCACCTTGTTTGCTGCTTTTAGTGCTTCTTATCACAAAAAACATGACTTGGTTCGTTGCCCTCTCTATTTCTCGAAGGGAGTTTATTTGCGTAGAAGTCAACATCATTTGACTCTATGATCACTTTTTCATTTAGGTCATAAAACCAATACGCTTCACTATTTACTGTATACCCAATGAATACACATTCAAAGGCTCTACTGGCAAGTCTAATTCGCTTGGAATCGGGGATTCTGACATAAGTCAAACAACTCCAAGTTTGAAAATAAGACAAGTTCGGTTGTGTTTTCTTCACTATCTCATAAGGAGATGTTTTATTTTTAGATTTAGGAATTCTATTCAAAATATAGCAAATCAATAATATATTTTTTGCACACCAATGAGATGCAGCACCATAGTTAAGCATTTTAGCAACAACTTGTTCAGTAGGAGTTCTATTCTTTTTTTATTTTATTTTTTAACTTTACCATTCACTTCAAGCAATTATGGTGCAATTGTTCCATGTATAATTCTTGGCAATTTACAAAACTCATTAAACAAACTAGAATTATACTTGGAACCCCTTAATCTTTCTACTAAATTGATTTTCAATTTTAGTTACAAAGATTCTTATCATGTCAAGCGTTTCACTTTTATTTTTCATTTCTTGTTAATATCTCATCAAGTTCACATATATCATAGTGTAATAAATCAAAAGACACAGATTCTCTAATTTTTCGATTTATGTGAACTCTTGATTATTTTAGTTTGACTACAAAAATCACATTTTTTTAAAATCATTTAAAGATAAATTTGGAATTAAACCTAAGTCACTTAAGTTTGAAATCAGATGTGTTCACATCACAGAGTCTAGTATGTCAAAAATTAAAATCACACAATATGTAAGGAGAATGAGACATTTTATTGATTTCAACATTCAAACATAAGAAGACATATTAAATTTCAATATTTAATTTAAATATGTCATGAGTAACATACCTTAGTATATTATCTCATTAGTTATCTTCTAAATGTTACGAGAGTGAGCCTCCACGAATCTGTCATCTGATACTTGAGGTAGTAGCTCAAAGTATTGTTGGAACTATAGTAGTTATACAAATCATCAACAAGTCCAATAAGAATATAATTCTTATTGAGTAATCATTATCCTCCCATGGGTTAATTTTTAAGCTTTCTTATCCTTTTATGTTGGCTTCATTGAAATAATTTATTGAAATTAGAGGCATCAGAACCAAATCTAGTAATCTCTTCAGTTGACATGGTAGAAAGAAATGTATAAAAATTGTTGTTTTTGAGTTTCAAAAACTATTTCATAATTAATTTATGCCACCGAAGATATTATTGAGTTGACATGCGTACTAGATCGCTCTCGTTAAGATGTTTTGCAGCACTGCCCAAATAGTGCAAGACAAACTATCAACCACGAAGTCCCCCAGATAAAACAACTCATATTCATTATATTGGAGTTCTACTGCATCGTAGAAAACCATTCTAAAATTACACCCTCAATATGGCGATTAAAGCTACTATCAATATGACAATTAAAGTCACTCGCAATATGGTAATATGACCACTCATAAATCAAAAGAGTGACACAAAAAATTGATCTAAAAGACTACAACATACAATATACTAAAAAAGACTACGGCACAAAAACTGCTCATAATGGTATTATGACCACTATAGCATAACAACTGCTCTAAAAATCGATAGGACTACGATACAAAACCGCTCTAAAAATCAAAGGGACTAACGACATAACAATCGCTCTAAAACGAAGGAACTAACAACATAACAACCGCTCTAAAAATCGAATGGACTACAACATAACAATCTCTCTAAAAATCAATACGACATTACAACCGCTCAAAATCGAAGGGATAATAGTACAAAACCGCTCGTAAATATCGAAGGAACAGAAAGAAAAGGGAGAAGTGACTTGGAAATAAGTCGAGCATAATAGAAAAAGGAGAAAAGAGAAAGTTGGAAAATCCATCCAACTTTAGTGTATTTTTCGCAAGAGTTTGAAACTTATTATATAGTGATGAAAGAAAATCCACATATGTTTTATATCCAATGTGTGACTTTAATATTTATAAAGTTAAAAACTACTCAAAATATGTGAGTTTTCCAATGTGAGACTTTAATAATTTTTAAATTCACACATTAACATATTTTATGTTCCAACAAAACCATTACAAAATATCTAATAATTTATAATTATTGAAAATATATAATTAATATTTTGGGATCCTCAAATTTTAGGACCATATTCGATAGTTCAACATGCACGGACTATGGGTCAGCCCATACTCTTATTATTATATTTAGAAGACTAACCTTTCCTTCCTCTCTCAATTTTGTTATAGATATACTTCTATTTTTTAATTGACTGATATCTATACATTTCGAGGTCTTAATTACAATATCCACATATGTTTTATATCCAATGTGTGACTTTAGTATTTATAGAGTTAAAAACTACTCAAAATATGTGAGTTTTCCAATGTGAGACTTTAATAATTTTTAAATTCACACATTAACATATTTTATGTTCCAACAGAACCATTACAAAATATCTAATAATTTATAATTATTGAAAATATATAATTAATATTTTGGGATCTTCAAATTTTAGGACCATATTCGATAGTTCAACATGCACGGACTATGGGTCGGCCCATACTCTTGTTATAATATTTAGAAGATTAACCTTTCGTTCCTCTCTCAATTTTGTTATAGATATACTTCTATTTTTTAATTGACTGATATCTATACATTTCGAGGTCTTAATTACAATTTAACATGCTAAAAGAGTAAAAGTGTTTGGTGCGTCAAGTGGAAGTAAAAATCTCATATTAAATAGAAAATTATTGTTGAACTATAAATAATTGAGAAGACTCATATGTTCATTGCAAAAATAATGATTTATTTTTGCAAGTTATATTATTGAATGAGTTGAGTGAGATGGAGCAAAAATCTTTTTGAAGGAGCTTGCTATGTTTGCACCAATGAGGATTTATTTGTAAGTTTTAATTGTTATTTTATTGCATAACATGTCAATATAATAAATTACAAACCATCTGACTCATACTTTCATGGCATTGGACCAACTTACCATATCTTTGCATCAACTTTTACTTTTGTGACATTGGATCGAAATTGACAAAAGAAAACATATGGAAGTTAATCTTTGCAACTTTTGTTACAATTCAATTGTTGAGTATGCAATGCATATTGAAAACTTGATTTAGTCATTGTTTAAAATTTGAAAACTAAACTAAAGCAAATTTCTCAATGCTCTTGGATATTTTTCTACAAATTTTGTTGTTGAATGAATTCAATTATAATAGATTGTGTTTTACATTTTTACATTCAATTATAATAGATTGTGTTTTACATTTTTACAAACTGGTGTTATTTTGTGCTACAATTGCCACTGGTTCTTTCTAATTTGAACAATGATGTTATTCTATTATGCAATTATCATTGGTTCTTTCTAATTTGAACACTCATGTTATTCTGTTATACAATTATCACTAGTTCTTTCTAATTTGAACACTGAAGTTATTCTGTTCTTGAACTTTTTTTTCTTCTAATTTGTATTATATGTGTGCAGAAGAAGAAATATTCATGTTGCTAAAAAAACTTAATAAATCCTCGTGGTGCAACAATATTGCCTTCTTTGATTAATGTGAAATTTTAATTAAGTTGATCATGATGTAGTTTATAGTTGAGGATGTAATTTATATGGGTTGTGTTGTCATGTGAATGTGACTTATGTTGATGATAAATTTGTGATTTTAATATTAACCTTAAACTTTATGTAGCTAATGGAAAATTGCATGGTATTGAGAACAATAGAAAAATGTTATGGTCTTGAGAACAGTACAACAATTTTTTATTGATATTGTTATAAAAGATTGTTATTAAAAATTGTGATATAAAAAAATTGAAGATATAAAATAAATAAGATATATGATTAACAGATTGAACTAATTTTTTAATGAGCCAAAGTTGTATTATGTATAACAAACGTTAAATTATTTTTAAATAAAATAAAAAAATAAAGGGCCAATAAAATTCAATCCGCTTTTATCCATCCACCCACAATCGACATTCAATGACAAAGATCCAATCTGCCAATAAAAAGAAAAAGAATGTGGTTAAAGCCTGATTCATAGTTCTTGGGTTATTTGAATTGAATATGGATGGAAGAATGGATATATGATAAAAAAAAAAAATGAAGATTTAGAGATGATTAACAAAACAAGCTTAGATAATTAAATGAATTATGAACAATATTTAAGCCAATCAGCACTATGTAAATAAACTTTTAATAATTTATGATTGTAGTCAACAACATTAAACCGTTATTATTGATGTTTACTCAAAATAACCACTTAGCATAATAATACTTTTATTTTTATTTTTAAAATCATTTAAATTTTATAGAAAATTTAATAAATTAAAAAAATATAAAAACTAAAGTCGAAATAATTCATATACATGTTATTGTATACACATGTAGTGCAACTTCCAAAATATGTTTTACACAAATAATAATTAATCACAAAAAATTTAATAAATTAAAAATAAAATAAGAATAATGACACAACTTTTACTAATATAAAAATTAGTTTAATTAAATATTCAAATGTGACACGCTATGATAACTGGTTCAAGGGTAAGACCACTAGATCCCTTGCTTTAGGCCTCCTTACAAAACAAATTTTTTTGTTTAATAAAAATATCTTACACTCTAGTATTCTTAAAACTAAAACCGATAAATTGAAAATGATGAGACAAAAGTGAACACATTGCTTATATGAAAAATATTAGTTATAAATTGAAAAATCATGAGACAAGTAGTGAACATATTATATGAGTTCTTGATGTTATGGTAGACAAGTAGTGAACATATTACAAGTAGTGAACATATTACAAAAGTGAGCACATTACTTATATGAAAAATATTAGTTGTAAATTGAGAAATTATGAGACAAGTAGCGAATATATTACAACTTATACACACGATTTTCTTCTTTAACTAAAAGATGAAAAAATTTACATGAGTTCTTGATGTTGTGGTAGAATAGTTGAAAAATTTTATTTTATTTTTTGAAAAATGTAGAGAAAATAGATTTGAAAATGTCATTAATTTTGTTAAAGAAATCTTCTGTAGTTATTAATAAACGAAAATTTTACCGTGTACCCTCACCTTTATCCATATACCCCAAAATATAAAGGAAAAGATCAAAATATCCTCATATATATTAAAAGTGAACATTTTTTTCATTTCAACATTGACGAAACACACAAGTGAGAGTCAAAAAAAGTTTTTTTTTTTTAGAAAACTTTTTTTAAGTTTTCTGATATACAACTTCAACTCTAGAAAACTTGAAAAAAGTTCTCCGGTACAGAACATGACTTTCAGAAATCTTTTTTGAAGTTCTCCGGCAAAAATACACTACCGACAAACTTCAATGTGACATTTTCGAAAACTACCGGAAAATTTGATCCACAAGTTTTCCGATAGTTGTTTGATTTTTTTTTAATATTTCTTAAATTATTTTTTGTTTTAATTTTTTTTTATTATATTAGTATTTATTTAATTCATTTGATTTTAATTCTTTTTTTTTTTTCAGTGGCTAGGGTTAGAGGTAAAGACGGAAAAGTTGTACGAATAATATGTGACTTTGAATCTTCATCGTATATGGATGGTGCTTCAAAAAAGGTTCGTCTGACAATATCTCATAAAATACAACGATTTATAAGGGAAGATGATGACCTGGCTGAGCAGGCTCATATATTTATCCCTGAGGAGGATGAGGCGGTACATGAGGAGGATTAGGCAGTACACGAGGAGGATCAGATACATGAGGAGTATGAGGAGGTACCTGTACAACAGGAGGGTGATGGTGAGCTGACACAATATCCCGGAGGACCGTGTGACATGTTAGTCCTTACTCGATATCGGTATCACGTGTTTGCGAGACTCTAGTTTAGTCAAGTAAATTAAATTAATTATTATTTATGGTGTATTAAAAATATTAAAATTAATTATTATTTATAGTGTATCAAAAGTAATAAAATTAATTATTATTTAAGGAGCATTAAAAATATTGATATTAATTATTATTTAATGTGCATAAAAATATTTAAATTAATTATTATTTATGATACATTAAAAATATTTAAGTTAATTATTATTTATATTCTATATTTTTGGTGCATTTTAATATTATATGTAGGAGTGGCAAATGCTAAAAATTGTTGCTCATGAAAAAAAATTACAACAATTTACACCACCCGTTCTCCCGCGAATTATAGAGACGTGGATGAATTTATATGGGTTAGGACCACTACAGTGGGGGAGTCTAAAACTGATTGACAACATCTTGATTTCTACTTTTGTGGAAATATGACAGCTAGAGACTTCGTTATTTCACATGCAATTTGGTGAAATGACGATTACTTTGAACGATATTGCCAATTTGTTAGGCGTTTCTATCAGGGGTGAGTTCTACACATCACCAGATGACCAAGATAGAATAATGACATGTAATCTTGTTATTTCTTTATTAGGGGTGTCTCTTGAAGAGATATGGGAGTAAAATAAAATAAAATGGGGTGCACACTACATACTAGATTCGCTGAAAGAGGTATTCATAAGGTAGTGTGCAGCCCAACGATTTGATTGTGCTGCTCGAGCATATTTGTTGAATCTAGTAGGGAGTAGTATTTTTTGCAGATAAAAGTCATCCATTAGTTAATGCAAAATACATTTCCTTATTCATAGATTTGGAAGGTACCAGTAGATACGCTTGGAGTAGTGTTGCACTGGTAGTCATTTATGACTACCTCTCGGATGCTAGTTGTTACGACATCAAACAGTTAGGTGGATACATATCTCTGATCCATGTATTAAATAATTATGATTATTATTAGTTTTTATGATTTTTATTTATTTATTTATTATTATGTTTATAATTTATTAATTTATTTTTATTTGCAACAGTGTCAGATTTACAATATATTTTCCAGATATTTGTAAAATAGGCAACCAAGCTGATGTTCAGTGCATTGCCCAAATGAATAGATGGAGCTACAAACAAGGCAAACATAATATCCCTGAGTATAAACAACTGATTGACGCACTAACGCCTGCTGAAGTCATATGAAGACCATGGGAGAACCATAGAGATATCATTCCCTTTGATGATATCATGTTATACACCGGCCACCTCCGACTATGCAGCACAATAATGGCATATCTATCAAATATGTGTTTGAGACAGTTTGAATATATCCAACATATTCCACCACCACCACCTCCAACTATTTTCAAGATTATGTAATGCATATGTGGAATGGCTAGGATATGTGACCCTTGTCACCGAGATATTTCATCTCAGTGTCAAAAGGGGTAATTGGAGTGGTTTTACTAGATATTTCATCCACAACTAGTGCGACCAGATGGTGTACCACATGTCCCTGATTTTGGTGTCCCGACCACCACTACAGATGGTTCTACTTCATAGCCATCTATCCTACAATAGATCGGTGATCTTATACAGATGATCCTACAACAGAATGAACATGAAGCTAATCCAGATGATGAGTTGTATATTTACTTTTATATAGCTTTGTGAATTTTAATGTTGTTTTCATATCCATCTATGTTTAGCATTATTGTTATGTCGTTTGCTTTATATTATTTGTGATGAACTATAACGAAAATAAAATAAATAAAATACAACATGAAATAAAGCAACAACAAACTAAAATTAACTAATAAAAAGTGATTTTGTAATAGTTTTACAACATTAAGCTTCATCTAATAAAATTGCTTCTATGAGTTCTTTATGTGGATTTTATGTATCACATGGAAAATTTCCTAATAAATACCCAAATAATTTATGTATTTATGCTCTTCATCATAGAAACTTTTCTAAAACGAGCCTCTGATTTTTTTATGTTGCAACCATATCATGTTGTTCATAGCCTCCCAACATTTACACATGTCACTCCATGCTGTGTTCCAGCATTAACTTCAGTTTCCAATCCAACAATATATAATAAAATTATAAAATCGAAGTTTTAGAGTCACATGACATATCTGTTAGTCGTTGTGTTCCCCAAATGCATCACTTGATTTGTCCATGCTTCAACAAACCTTTTTTTTTAGGAGTCAACCAAGTGTCTTTCACATAATCAACAAACACTTTATTATCGAAACATGATTGCTCAAACATGTGCAAGCACATAATATACTATTTCCCATCACTGCAATAGATAATGTATTTCCACATATTCAATAATAACTCTTGTCTATCCTTTAAGATATATTACTTGCATTTTACTTCAATATTTTTGTCGATATGAAATCGACAAAGCAAATTAACAACATGTAGAAATACAATACCAACTACTTTCATTAACGCAAAATCTCAGCATATCACAATTACCAGAGGATTTTTTTTTTTATGTAACAAACAGTTTTCTTAGTGTCTCTAATGCCCAACAAAAATTTTCTTCCCGCTCACATTCCAAATAAGCAAATTCAACTATAAATGTTATATGTGTTGATGTCATACCAACAATTTTAAGTAATGACATTTTGTATTAATTGGTTTTGTAGTTATTGTCCATAATCAGCACAATCAGAAACAAATTCAAGAACTTCACTAAATTAATCTGAATGCGCCCAAACAATATCTCTCATAACATTGAGTCTTCACACTTTCTATTCCAACATACATATTTTGTATCTTTAATTAACTTGAATAAATGTTGCATCTCCGTTCTATTACCTCTCACGTGCAATCGTATCATACTCCTCTATTTATATATTTGTGAGATCTTAGTAATATTGTTCTTATCTTGGTCTTGCAATGAGAGTAATATGTGTCTTGGTGCAACATTATATTTTGTTAAATCATGAGCATGCTTTTTTTTCTTCTTCATCTAAGCGTCCAACAAATGCATGTCCCTCCAAAGTATCAGGTAATTCATGATTGTGAACTCCACAAATTACTTTAATTGTCAATCCTGAACCATCTTTTAATGGTTTTGATCTAAGTTTGAAAGGATAATCACACTTTTTTGTTGAACTTCGAGTTGAACTATCAACACACTTGTATTTTTCTCCTTTGTCATAACCTAATATTAATTTATTTCTCTTCCCTTTCTCTCCTGTCTCTATATCTGATCTTCTGATGATAACCGTAACTTTATTTTTTATACCGATGTCTTTAGCCCAATTCACAACAACGTCCCTTGTATCAAATATCTGAAATAAAATATAAAATAAATTATAGTTAATCACAATAATATATATTTTTATAATATTGATATTAATTATAATTATTCATACCTAATCTGTGTCAAAAATGTTTTTAGTATTGACGTATGTTTTATTCAATAATAATAACGGTTTATCCATATTTGCTAATATTTATAAAAATTAATAAAATTAAAAAAAAAAAAAGAGTTTGTACCGGAAAACTTGTCTATGAAGTTTTCCGGAAACACGTTATATATCAGAAAAGTTGAAGAAAGTTTTCTGGTAATACATATTTTTTTATTATGTATCAGAATTTTTTTTGTTTTGAATTTTCCAATAAAAATTTTATGTACCGAAAAACTTGTAAAATATTTCTGAAAAGTACTCTGCGAATCAAAATTCTTCTAAATAGTTTTTCATAAATTATAGAAAATCTTTTTTTACTGATTCCAAAAATAATGAAATAGTAAAAAAAAGAATTTTGGATTTGCTAAAATAGTAAAACAAAATGAGGGTATTTTTTATATTTAAAAAATTTTATGAGATGTAAATATAAAAATGGAATATATAATAATTTTTTTAAAATAAAATATTAATAATTTATTTATTAACTTTTTAAAGAAAATATCGTCTCATCATTTCGTTTTATGTCTCGTAAGGTCATAGAAATTACTTATTTTGTGTATAGATGTTTGCGTAAAACACTTTATCGTCACGGTACATGATTATTTTTTTCTCTTTTTTATGCCTTACATTTGTCGCTAAACAGCATGTATTTCATGTGAATCGTAGAAAAAGGCAAACTGTGTTGTGTTGATATATTTTGTTGATGTGATATTACTTCATCTTTATGATATGCCTTTTAGTTCTTTTGTGTTTTTACTTTCCCAACTCTTAAATAATTGCATAGAATTTATTCTCTTATCACAGCCGTCTTAAATAGTTCAAGGGTTCTGTTTTAATTAAAAAGACGTATTAAAAATAAAAAACAAACTAAAACCTTAGGAACTCTTGCATAAAATATTGTATTATGTAGCTAAATCATTATAAAATATTTAATAATTTATAAATGTTAAAAAGTATATAATTAATATTTTGGGATTTTCAAAATTGAAAGATAGTATTCAATAGTTCAACATGTACGAGCTATTAGCCAATCCTGACTCTTATTATTATATTTAGCATACTAACTTTTCCCTTCTCTCAATGTTGTTATAGATATACTCCTATCTTTTAATTGAATGATATCTATACATCTTGAATTCATAATTATAGTTTAACATGCTAAAAAGGTAAAAGTGTTGCTGCATCAACTGGAAGTAAAAATCTCATATTTAATAAAAGAGTTAATGTTTTAAATTATATATAATTAAGAAGATTTATATATTTATTACAATAAAATTTTAGATAAAGATAAAGTGATAATTTTTTAGATGTTTGGTCACCTAACAAAAAGTGTCGTGTAATTCATACATCTATTAAATTGTAATATGTAACTTATACTTTCAAATTTTAAAATTTCTTTCACTGTCAATAACTAATTTCTTAAGAGAGTTAATAACTAATTTCTCAAGAAAGTCAAGATCGACATTTAAAAATATTATATATATCTTTTAAAATATATCTCTAACATACTTCTTATTTAGTTTACAAATAAATCTTTCATAATTTGAATAGGTAAATATTTATAACTATTTTTGGTATCGATTTTCTCCTTTTTTATATTTCTACTACAAATTCAAGATATAGTTTTATGTTTAAATTGTTTATTATATTTTTATCCTAATCGATAACTCATTTTTAAATTAAATATAAATAATAAATTTATTTTTTTAATTAAAATTCGATTGATAATAAATAAAATTTGATTGAAAATTATTTTATTTAAGATTCAAATTATAATTTCCAATTTAAATTTAAATTTTCTAATCAATTTACTTTTAATGGGAGTTTATTCACCACTAGTTTATGCACTCTTGTTTTTTGTGGCTAACAAAATTGCACTCTAGTTTGATCGGTGAATTTGCTTAACTAAATAGACTTCTTCAAGATGAAACAATTGCTTGTATATTTCCTTGTTCTAGAATTAAAATAAACCACAAAATATATAAAATATAAATACCGACCCTAAAAAGAAATTAAAAGAATGACAAAAACAAAATTGTGTTTACCAAATATTTGGAAAAAAAAAAAATAAAAAATAATTCGGTGGTTTCATTCGGTGCTTACTTGGAAAATAAATTGAATCACGTTTCTGTTCCCTTCTTCCCTTTGTGGCGGCATCTCAGAATATTTCTTCAGCATCTGTTCCCATATTCCTTTTCCTTCCCCTCTCTCTCTCTATCTATCTATCAACCCTTTTTCATTTTCTCTCTCTTCATTTCATTTGTTTAGTTTTTGTAAATAATTTTTTTAACAGACACATACATCTCACTCCTTCTTCGGCAACATCTACCTTCTTGATTTCTCACTATGTCTTCTTCACTCGTCGAGATCCAACACGAACACCTCCCAACCAACGATTTTCAAGATCCTTTAATAAAAAATCTGGTATTGTTTTTCTTCTTTCTCTATCATGAGTATGTTTTATTTTTCGTTTTTTTTGTCTTTTTAATTGAATCTGTGTTTCAATTTTGGTTTGTTTGATTGTTCTTTATGGGTACCCAATTGAATTTAATTATCAAATTTTCAAAATTTTTGTTCTGGGTCGTGTCATTTTTTATGGATCAATTAGTGAATTTTTCATGTTATTTTTCTAGGGTTAGGTTATTTTGTTTGTGAATGAATATATGTTAGAAATTAGAATTAATACTCGTGTTTTTTATATTGTTTGTGATGTTCAGAGTGAAAAAGGGAGTGGTGAAGAAGAGGATCACCTTGTGGGCTTTGGAAAGCATGGGGGAATATGTGCTATTTGTTTGGACAATATAGTGCTGCAAGAAACTGCTCTTGTAAAAGGTTGCGAGCATGCTTACTGGTTTGTCCAAACCAACTATCTCTTGCTGTTATTTTTGGAATTAAGTTTGTGGAATTCATGTTTTCTTGCTTTTGCTTACCATATATTGTTTATTTTTTCAATTGCTTTTGGATTGATTTAGATTGAGTAATAATATTTGTGTTCTGAGATATGGATTAGTGCTACTTTCCAAATGGCGGTGTATTTTCTTTCTTGAAGCTAATTTAAGAGACTAACACTACTCTAGATTTTTCATTCTTGATCATTTGCATTGAATTGTCTTATCATGTCTATTAAAGTTAGCACATTTAGTTGATAATAAATGATACACATCATGGTTCATGAAGAGTTTTCTGCAATTGCTTAGGATTGTATTTTTCTTTCAACTAATAAATGGAATAGAATAGAATTCGTGATACATATCATGGCTTGAAATAGTCTGTGAAGTCAGTTATTAATGATTCTTTATATCATTGCTATTGTAAGTGAAACTACAATATTAATATCATGGTTGTGACTGCATCAAGCTGATCTCTTTTGTAATGGTTCTGCTTCAGTGGGATTGTAAAACATATAGGTCTGAAATGTGGATAGACATATTTTCGTTTTTTTCAAATGCTTGTGGCTCTACTTTCTTTTCTTCAGAAGTTACCTCATGTTACTTTTCATACTGAAGAAGGAGGTTTATATGATTTGTGTTATTACTTTTCTTTTCTAAATGTATTATATCCTTTTGGCTAATTAAAGGTTAGTAGACTTTTTAGTGTGCAGGATTTTCTACCTTTGCTTCCTCCCCACATATTGAAACTAGTTGATTAGTTGGCTATAATAGGCATGGCATGGTTATCACCGTATGTTGGCTCACCTAGTCAAACTTAAACTCATGAATGAGGAAAGCCTCCCTCCATTTCAATTTTAAATACTCAAAAGGGAAAATTTTAGCTGTGATGTTTTCGCGAGAAGTCTTTTCATCAATTCACTTTGTATTGCATTCAAACACATCACTATTGAAGTTGTTGACTTAGACTCTCTTGTCCGTTGTTTTAAATACTCTAGCCATGCAATTGCCTCATCTGATAAAATTGGTGTGATATTTTCTTCTGAGATAAGTGATGTTCTGATGTTTATTTATCCAGTTTGCTTAAAACTATAATGATTATTTTTTTTTTTTATATACTATTAACTACTGTTGAAGCAACTGTTTAGATTTTTGAGGTTTAGAAACTTTTAAGATGTTTCGGCATTTGTTTTTCATGGGTGCGCTTTATTTTTGTGCAGTGTAACATGCATCCTTCAGTGGGCTACATACCGTCCGAAAGTTACCTGTCCTCAGTGCAAACATCCGTTTGAGTTCCTCACTGTCCATCGAACACTTGATGGAAGGTAATAGTACTTTTCATTTTGGTTTATACTTCTGATTCAGTTCTTGCTACTGCTGGTTGAAATGTTAATGGAATAAGTTGTGCTACTTTTAATATATTGGATCAGCTACACTATCGTAGTTCTATTAAATTTTCAGTTTTACTAATCAACGTGTAGAATTGGTTGGAAAGGTCGTCGCCAGGTGTAGCGGGACTTCTTTGTTCTGTAGCATGAAACAGTTGTATTATATTTCTATATAATATAACAATTAGATAATTGCAATCTTGTTTTAGACATTAACAGTTGCATTTTTTTAATAAAAAATACTACCATCTCTTGGCAGTTGACCTTTTTAAGTACCAGAAAGTAGAGGATATAACAAAGATCATCCAAATAATATAATTAAACTCCTTCATTGGTGAAATGTTGCATTAGTTACTTTTTGACAATTCAATTTCTCTTTGACAATCATTTCAATGTGTGCTTAATTCATAGAAGTGGCTGAAACCGTGCGCTAACTGCTTGAGACCTTTTACACTTGACAGTATTCAGGATTACATGTTTGAGGAAAGTGTTTGCTTGCTACTTCGGGCCCAATGGTTCAAGCCTTTAACCGTTGAAGAGCATGTGGTTCATGAAGATATCTATGATGAGATAGAAGACTATTATTATCAATACGAAGAACCCGATGATGATCTAGATGACGAGGTTTACTATGGCGGCTCATCGAGTGTCCGCATTGGGAATCGTAGATGGGGAGACAACGGTTTTGTAAGGGCTGGGCGTCAAGAAGCTCGCCCGGTCGTCCATCGGTCAAGCTTCCCGGATCCAGGAGCAAGTTCATCCCGTGAGCCAAAGAAGAAAGAGAAAGAGTCGGCGAAAATAATGACAGGGAGACGGGCGAAGAGGGCACTGAAAAGGGAAGCTGCTGATAAGGCAGCCGAAGCGAAACATCAGCAGCATCTGGTTAGGTTTGGTAGGAAGTGATTCTAATTTATGTCAAAGCCAAGCCTCCTTCCCTAAAGTTATATACTTTCTTTTTTCTCCTTTACATTTTTTGTTGTTGTACAGTGTTTCTGTGCTATGAAGCATGGGATAGAATTTGGGGAAGATGTTTTAGAATAATGGCTTGGTTTGTGGGTTGGTTCTTTGGTTTTATGGTTGGTGGAACCCTTAACTCACTGTATCATTTTAACAATTTAGGTTTTTCAATAAATTGTTAATGGATCTCTAAGTTGTACATAATTTCCATCTGATGTTGATCCTTGTACTTCTATGATTCTGATGTCTTCTATTTTTTCAAAGCTAAGCATTTCAAATTTGAAGTTCACAATATTATGAATATTCTAAAATGATCATGAAATTGTAAAATGTTAATCAAGTCTGTCCCATCGGTTGGATTTGTTATAAAATGCATCTGTGACATTTACTTCGTTTCAATTGCATATCCGTTTTTAGTCTCTAAACATACTAACATATATTTTTGTAATTTCAATTATCACTTTAAATATTGATCATGTTGAAGATTGAGTTAGTATGATGCTCCCATTTTAAGGATCAAAATGGATATTTAGTCACCCCATTGTCTACTATAATTTAAGCACTATATAACAAAGAAAAACAAAAATGAAAAAAATATATAGAAGTAACAAGTGCATACATATTGTTTCTACGTTTCCATCATGGAAAGTGGACTAAAGTTGTCCTAAGTGGGTCCTCCAATACCCATACCAATACCCTTAGTGAGTGGAGCAAAGTTGCATTGTCAAGCAAAGCAAAGAAAATAAAAAACCTTCTATTACCCACCCACAAAAGCCAGAGTAACATCAATCAAAATAAAAAAAAATAAAAAGAGTGGCATACAACTAACAATTACATCATCATAATCTCCTATTCATTTTCATGCTTCATTTTTCCACCTACTTCAACCATAAGCTCCTTAACAATCACTCCTTTTTCATCATACAAACAAATCTTCATAGATTCATCTTACAAAACATCTTCAAAACCTGAGATAGCATCATAAAATTGAAGTCTAGATATAAATATTTACAACCATGTTTTCCTAATAAGCTCTTTTATCTATTAGGTGAGACCATAAAACCTCTCTTCAAATTCTTCTTAACCCTTTACATGCTTTCTCTCTTTTCAACTTATCACTAATTTGTTAAATAGCCTCATTGCATAATCATTGATGAACTAAACATATATATCAATTATTTTTACTTATTCTTGAGATTTTTCTGGCAAGTTTAGAATGAATTCATTCAATCAAAGTCATCAAACTAACAGCTTCAGGTACAATCCAAACTCAAGCAAAATGAACCATGATGATGATGTTGATGATAATGATGGTGATGTTGAGTTCTCAGGGTTTCTTGATATCTATGTTCATCATGCTAAGAATATTCATAACATATGCATTTATGATAATCAAGATGTGTATGCTAAATTTTCTCTTACTTACAACCCTGACGAAACCCTTTCGACAAGAATCATCAATGGAGGTGGAAAAAATCCAATTTTTAATGAAAATTTGAGGGTAAAAATCATCCAAATAGATGCTGTTTTAAAATGTGAGATTTGGATGTTTAGCAGGTCAAGAAATCATATGGAAGATCAACTTTTAGGGTTTGCTTTGGTTCCAATTTCACAAGTTTTTGGTAAAGGAAAAATAACTGAAGATTATAGTCTTTCATCGACTGATCTTTTTCATTCTCCAGCTGGAACCGTTCGATTAACTCTTTCGTTCGACACATCTTTTCCAATCAATTCAAATTTGAATCCAGTACCAAAATCAGTAGCTACTAGTTCATCCATTTCTTCTGAAGTTGTTTTGCTTGATCGAAAAATCTCACAAGTTATGTCATTAGACTCAATTGAGTATTCTAGAATTGAATTTCCTGATATCAATGTGGTAAATGAAAATCAGAAAATGGTTTTTGAGTACTTCAATTTGGAATCTTACAATGGTTCTTCATCTTCAAAGCCTAATAATTTAGTAGGATCATTACCATTTCTTCATCTTGGTTCTTCTCCTCAAGTTGAAGATTATGAAATGACATTAAGTTCACCAATTGAGAGCATTCAGAATTCTAGGTTTCCTAGCTCTACTACTACAAGCTTAAGTGATGATAGAAACTCAAACTCATGTGATTCTTTTGAGAAAAAGAGTAATTTGAAGAGTGACTCACCAAATTCTTTCAATGTGTTAGTCTCAGTTGAAGGTAATCGAAACTCCGGTGCTTGTCCCGATACTCCAACTTCGAAGAAAGAAAGTGAAACAAGAGATGACAACAAGGAAAAGGAGATCAATAATGGTGGGAATATTATTGAAGGTGCAAAGTTTGGTCAAGTTTTTTCTGTTCCGAATCAAAACATCAATATGGAGGCCGAGCAATCTTCGATGCAGCAGCAAATAGTTGACATGTATATGAGAAGTATGCAACAATTCACCGAGTCTTTGGCAAAAATGAAGCTACCGATGGACCTTGATCGCAAACCTGATAATGCAGATCAAGGTGATGTGATTCAAAATCACAACAATAACAACAAATTAGAAACTGATAAGAAGAAAAACGATGGATCGCGTGTGTTTTATGGTAGTCGAGCATTCTTCTAGTTATATATATTTTCATGCAGCAGCCACATGAGAATATTTTTGTTGTAACATGATATCAAAGTTAAGTTTATTGTGATCTCAGGTACCAATGTTCCTTGGTGATATTTATGACAGATTTGAATTATTAATCCTATGCTATGTTGTTTAACCTCTTATTTTGTTAATGGAAACAATCTACTATTGTAATGTGACATTGTATCATGAATGAAGACCTTCATGACTATTTAATATTTATATGTTTTTAATTTTATGCAGTGAAATCCTCTGTTTCTATGATGAATCTGTGCCATTGAAATTAAGGAGAGTTTTGAGATGTTTTTATGTTCTATGTACTAAAAATATATAACTTCATTGAGTGCTTAGTAATGATAGTAGTTGTAAATCATTATGGTGAAGTAAATTGCAAGAAAGTGGCTATTAATTGTTATAACCAAATGAAGGATTAGAGACTTGAAATAGATTCATCATTTTGCTTCAAGAACAATTAATAACTGAGATTTAGAGTTTATGCAAAGGTTGTGATCTTTTTTGAAACGATTCTTTCTATAATAAAAGGTTGGCAATAGCAATATTAAGCACAAAAAGTCACTTTGTTGAGGTTAGACTCTATAGGTTTTTTAGAAAGCATATTTTTTTTCCGGTTTTAAAACCAAATTGGCATGCTCATGAAATAATTAATGCAAATATTAGTTCTAACGAGCTGGATAGGACTACAATGAGAGGCAAATCTTTTCCTCAAAAGTTTTCAGTATTTTCGGTGCTGGATTTGAACACAAGACCAATGGTTAAGTTGGATAGTAACGTACGTTATTAATAATGACAATTCTTTTTGGCCAATTATCAAATTAAAAGGATTATGTGTCTTGAAGTAGTATTCAATCTACACAATTCCTAAATATGTAATGTGGCTTTCTTTTTTGGGACAAAAAGGGGTCCAATGTCATCATCAAAAGTTGAGAAATCAGAGCCAAAATTTGTACATTACATTGTTGTGGTGAGTGGTAGGGTAGGTCTGCACCAATTTTGTCAACACAATTGTGCAACAGATTCTTTAAGGAGTGAAAGAAATATGCTAAATGAAAGGGGAAAAGGGAAAAGGAAAACCAAGATTAGGAATCCAAAGAGTCAAGTAAATTAAATTTAATTATAGATATTTTATTTTAGCAACACAAATTTTAAAAGGTAGAATAGTTGTTTTAGACATTCTTGTCTACTTTCAATCAAATTTATCAAATAAACTTTTGTCAAAAAAAATTCTATTGATTAAACTCTTCTTTTTTCGTTGAATCTATTGAATAAATTCTTAATGGTTAGAGAAATACTAATTATACAATGAGGTGTGAGTGAAGTAGCAATTGAGCTACCATTTAGGTGAATTCACCAACAATATGTACCGAGGACCGAATTCTGCTAGAAACGTGTGAAAGGGTTTATCCCGATCCCAAGCCCGAAAGAACTTGGATATCTCAACTTTGAATAAAAAAATCAACGCCTTGAAAGCGATGCAACCTAACACGCCTCCATGATTCGATGATCTTTGTTTGATCAACATTACGGTCATCCAAGAGTTTTGTTGCAAATCTCACAAAGTCTAACTGCCTCGACGATTATCTCATCATAGGGCTACTCTATAAAAGAGTCACACTCTTTAAGGTGTGCAATCATTCTATCTCAGAATACATGTCACAACTCTCACCGACTTGAGTGTCTGAGTGTTTGTAGGTACACTCTACTAAGAGTTACTCTATTATAATTTGCCATGCTTTATCAAGCCGTCCCCAAAGGAGTAGCCTAGTGGTTTGGCTAGAGACATAAAAGGAATTACAAGTAAGAGGTCAAGATTCAATTCCTAGAAACTAACATTTCCCTCTCCCCTTAACATCTATATTAGTCTTAATTATAGTTTTGGTCCCCTTATTATTTACGGAATTGGTATCCCTATATTTAAATTCGACATCTCCCTCATATTTTTGAACTAAAAGTTGATGATGTTAAAGTAGCAATGTCAATTTACAAGGAAGGGGGTTTGAATTGTAAATTCACCTATTAAAAATTCTCCGTTAAAAACTTAAGAAGAAAATAACTCAAGATTGATTTTGCTTGTGAAAACAGAAAACGAAAAACGTTCTTAGTTCTGGAAATAGAAAACAGATAATGTTCTTGGTTAGTTAATATCAACAATTTAAGTAATCTATTTAACTTGATAATCAAAAGGACTAATAGTAAATAGAAATAAAGGAATAGATATCATACAATGATATACCTGGTTCACCCAACTCAGGCTACTTCAAGTCCTTACAACTATGAGATTTCCAACTAAGAGTTTAAACGGAGCACACTATTGGTTTTACAATATTCTTGGTTTTACACAATTTTGTTTAGATCAACTTTGATCTGTTACATCAATTCGATTCCACCCAAAAAGAGATTCAACCAGGTCACCTATCAATCTTTAAAGAAAATTTTAATAATTCACCTTTTAACCATAAAAAGGTTTTCTACAAACCACTCAAACTATAAACAACACTTATAGTCTTGAGTTTACACAAGAGATTGATAGAATCTGAGTATGCTTAACTCGTGTTTGAGAATAGATTCTTGATAAAAGAATTCAGTAGAATGATTCTGATAATTGAGGACGAAAACATAACCGGATTTTTTGTTTGCGATTGAGAAGCTTTCAAGTATGTAAGTGCATGCAAGTGATGAATTTTCTTAGCATTTGAAGTTCTCATTTTTTCCTTGAGTTTGGAGTTCCTTTTATAGGCTTCAAGGAGGTTGATGACAACTAATTTGACCGTTGGAAATGTGCCCAATTGTCATGTGTCAGATTTGACTAAAGACTAGACTTTTTGAACCATGAATGTTTTTTACTTGAACATTCTGCATTATTTTCTTATGTGATAATAATATCTGATCTGTAGCTTCTCATTCTTGACTGTAATGATAATTTGATTATGTTCACAAAAATCTTTGTATTAAGATCAATATTGTCTTTGATTTGTGCAAAACAAGCTAGAGAATGATGTTAGCATACTGGAGATTAACTGTAACATGTTGGAGAATGATGTTAAGATGCTAGTGAATGATATCCGCATGCTGGAGATTCATTGCAATATGTTGGAGAATGATCATTTGTTACTTTTGCTTTGAGTCATGCCTTTTAACCTTTGATCTTTTGGAGTGTTTCTTTTACTGATGTGAGAGTTGTATATTCCATGTAGATGTATTGAAAATCCATTTGTAATTTGTAGGAGCTTTCCTTTTATTAACAGTTGATTTGAACATGTTTGATGAAAATGAAAAACATGGAGGACGTTCTTCGTTATGTTTTGTTAATTTTTTGTTTTTTATTTAAATTGATTTTGCTTGCATTGCTTAGTACCCACATTAAGATTATTACACTCAAAAGCACATGTTAAATTAACACATCATTTAGAATCATAATTAAAGTCTTAATTAACTTTTGTTTGTTTACATCATAACATTAATTTATGATTTTGTCTCAACAAACTCCCTCTTTTTGATGATGACAAACATGTTAATTTTCATTTTCATTTTAATCATAGGGAGCTTAAAAGTCCCCCCCCCCCTAGAATATGCTTCAGATTTTGAACCAAAATAGAATTTCATTGATGCATTTAGAATGATGAATATACAACCATATGTTTCAAGCAGATAAAATATACAAAAGTTCAATTTACAAAATGACTTAGTACATATCATATTACATTAAATCTAAACTAATTTTCCCCCTTTGTCAACGCAAAAAGGAATAGGAGAAAAAAGATAATGAAAGCCTAAGTAAAAAGGGAGAGGGAAGATCCTTCAAACGAAGAAGATCGAGATGGTTCCAGAACAGCCTGGAAAGAGGGAAAATGATTAAGTGGAGGATGATCAATCCCTAACTTTGGAGCTAGTTGGGTTGTCATGCAATCCTTTAAATAAGCATATTTCTTATCCTGATGCTCTTGATGCGCCATAATTGTTTGGAGTGCAGCTAGGATTGATTGTCTGGTTGACTTTTGATCGACTATTTGACATTTGACAGGGCGCTTGGAGCTATCTTTAGGGATGAAAGGAAGATGGTTGTGTGTGGGAGAAAAAATAGTGAAGAAAGATAACAGAGTTGCAAAGGAAATGGCAATGGTGGGAATGGCAATTGCTGGTGATGTTAGAAGATGAATAGACGGACTATGGGAGTTAGAGAAGATTTGAAACTGACTGATGCCAAAGATGGATGAACTGACTGATTTTAATCATAGGGAGCTTAAAAGTCCCCCCCCCCCTCCTTAGAATATGCTTCAGATTTTGAACCAAAATAGAATTTCATTGATGCATTTAGAATGATGAATATACAACCATATGTTTCAAGCAGATAAAATATACAAAAGTTCAATTTACAAAATGACTTAGTACATATCATATTACATTAAATCTAAACTAATTTCCCCCCTTTGTCAACGCAAAAAGGAATAGGAGAAAAAAGATAATGAAAACCTAAGTAACAAGGGAGGGGGAAGATCCTTCAAACGAAGAAGATCGAGATGGTTCCAGAACAACCTGGAAAGAGGGAAAATGATTAAGTGGAGGATGATCAATCCCTAACTTTGGAGCAAGTTGGGTTGTCATGCAATCCTTAAATAAGCATATTTCTTATTCTGATGCTCTTGATGCGCCATAATTGTTTGGAGTGCAGCTAGGATTGATTGTCTGGTTGACTTTTGATCGACTATTTGACATTTGACAGGGCACTTGGAGCTATCTTTAGGCATGAAAGGAAGAGGGTTGTGTGTGGGAGCAAAAATAGTGAAGAAAGATAAGAGAGTTGCAAAGGAAATGACAATGGTGGGAATGGCAATTGCTGGTGATGTTAGAAGATGAATAGAGGGACCAGGGGAGTTAGAGAAGATTTGAAACTGACTGATGCCAAAGATGGATGAACTGGTCTTTTGTGGAAAAACAAAAGTCTGTGACATGATTGATATACAATGAAATGGGAGTTTAGAACACATGTCACTTAGTGGATGATAGGGAAAGGGGACAATAGTTACCTCAATGTATGTATGGTGAAATGAGGAGGGGAGACTAGGTGGATTGGAGGGAAAAGGGATAATGTTAGGTGAAGGGGAAAAACATTCTTGAGCGACAATTGGAGGGGTGCAAGGTGGACATCATTCTTGAGTAGCAAGTGGAGAACGTTCTTGAGCAGTTGTTTGGTCAGGATTTTGTGGAGAATGATATGGTGCGGTGGTTTGGGGTGATGGAGAATGTTCTTGTGGAAAAGTGGAGGGGACACCAGATTTACGTGCATAATTTTTGTGTTTGTGAGTGGTGGAGGGAAGTGTAGTTTTGGGAATGTTTTTGGCGGAGGATTGTTTCTTCATGTGTGAAACATTCTTGGAAGAAAATTTTGAAATTTTTATTTTGAAATTTTTATTGTGAAATCTTGAAACAGGTCAACAATGACTGCCTTCTTGGTAAGGTTTAGAACTAAGTACCAATTCTTACCAAAGACAGAAGGACCATCATTTGGTAGATCAATAATGGATGCAAGAATGTTAGGTGTTAACCTTATTTCAATACCCTTGAGATTAGTCACTAGAAGTGACTTTTCAAGAAAGGTTTGGGCCTTAAAGTAAAATGCCCGCACCATATCAAGGTAAAAACAGTAAGAAATTTGAAGAAATGGGGTCTAGCCTAGGGCGTTTGAGTGGTGTTGAATAGAGTTGTCGTCAACACTCATATTTTCAAGCATAAACACTCGACCAATACCAACGGGTCGCTCAATCCATTTTTCAGCATATAGTTTTTGGTGGTTGGACGAAATAAGTGGAGGGAAGCGAAGTTTTGGGCCTACTTTGGTGGGGTGGAAGACTGATGAAGAACATTCTGGATTTTCAATGTTAGGTGTAGAACATTCTGGGGATGGAGAAGGAAAATGTTCTAGAGATGGTGGAGAATATTCTTAAGGCTTTTGCTTTGGAGTAGTGGTTTTGCCCCGTTGAGGGTTTTTTTAATTTGTTCTTGGCCAAAAACTGAGATAAATTTATTGTGGTTTTGACCTTTAGGTTTTGTTGTTTTGTGGTGGGTTTTGTTGGAGAGGTTTGCGAGGCTTTGGTTGATGAAAAAGTCCTAGTCATGGACTTCCTTTTTTGATTAGGATGTTTTGAAGGAGAGGGTTTAGTTGGAAGTGAAGATGTTGATGGTTCAGAGGGTTTGAGAGGGGTGGAAGATTTTGTTGAATTTGGTGTAGATGGTTCACAATCTCCACTATCGGAGATGACAAACCCGATAGGTTTGGTGTGTTTTGCCTTTGATGATCCGATTCCAGTCGAGTCACATGGGACATCTCTTTGCTATAGTAGGTTTAGAAAAAGATTTGCGAAGATGTAGAGGAACTTCACATAGATTAGGTGTGAGGCTTTATAAGAGATGAGGAAGTACAATTGATAATGGGTTGAGAGAAATGGGATTAGGGTTTGAATCATGTTTAGGGTTTGAATATGGAGAAGAGGACAATTAGTTCAAGAATGTATTTTCAAAAGATTCATGTGGAGGAGTCGGTCTAGGTGGTGGTGAGGGTGAACAATTTAGAAATGGAGAAGATGGTGAAGATGTGGGTGTGTTAGAGCAAGCTCTTTTCCTGGCAGACATTTATGTTCGAGCCATTTTTGAGTTTTCGCAGAAGTGGTTTGGAGTTTTTGAGAAGATGAAGTTGCAGTTTTGGAAGATGAAGAATCAGTTTTATGGAAGATGAAAAATCTTGCAGTTTTGTTATTTGTGGAGGGAAGGTGCAGTGACTGATGGGTGAGGAGAATTGACAGCGTGACAGTTGCTTTTGCAGACTAGGGAACACGTCTCATTAATGCCACACAAAAACCATTGTTGCTGATTTTGTGAGGGAAAACGAAGACTGACGAGCATAGAAATGAAGAATGATGAGTAAAAAAATGCAAACAAATGAACATTCTCCATTTATGCAGTTTTTTTTTTAATGCAAGGTGATTGGATTCTTAATAATTCTCAGTTTTTCTTTGATAGAAAAATAAAACTTTCCTCTACAAGGGGTTTGGTACAAATATCAACAAGTTTTTGTTGTTGTTGAGTATCTACAAAGATTAATTCAACTTCTTTTTTATTTACATGATCATGAATAAAATGATGTTTTATCTCTATGTTCTTGGATCTTGAATGTTGAATGAGATTGTTTGAAAGATTTATAGCACTAGTATTATATATCACAGTAAATTAGAATACTTAAATAACTTATAGAGAATTCTTCAAGTTGATTTTTTTATTCATATAACTTGAGAACAACAATTTGCAGCTGAAACATATTCAACTTCAGTTGTGATAGAACAATCACGTTTTGTTTTCTGCACGGCCAATTTATTAATGCTTCTCCAAGAAACTGACATGCTCCAATTGTGCTTTTTCTTTCAATTTTATCTCCTACATAATCAGCGTCACAATAAGCTACAAGATTAAAATGAGAACCTTTCCTATACTAAAGGCCAAAATCAATAGTATCAATAAGATATCTAAAAATCCTTTTTATAGTTGTTAAATGAGATTCCTTAAATACATATTGAAACCTATCACATAATCCTACTGCAAATACAATGTCAGGTCTACTGACAATTAAATAAAGTAATGATCCTATCATACCCCTATATTCTTTTTCAGAAATAGATTTTCCATTTTCATCTTTGTCTAATGAAGAAGATGGATGCACGGGAGTATTCATGATTTTGGCTTCATCCATTTTACATTTTGTTAAGAAATCTTTTATATATTTTCTTGACATATAAAAATTCTATCTTCGCATTGCTTAATTTGCAAGCCAAAAAAATACCTTAATTCTCTCATCATACTCATTCAAATTCACTTTGCACGAGTTTTGAAAAAGCATCACACATTTTCTCATTAGTTGAGCCAAAGATAATATCATCAACATACACTTGAACAACGAGTAAATGATTTTTATCAGTTTTCTTGAACAGTATAGTATCAATATTTCCACTAAAAAAAATCCTTTTTTGATTAAAAAATAATTAAGTCTTTCATACCAAGCTCTTGGTGCTTGTTTTAATCCATATAGAGCCTTGGTAAGTTTATAAACATGATTTGGTTTTGATTGATCTTTAAAACCGGGAGGTTGACGCACATAAACTTGCTCATTTTTAAAAACCATTTAAGAATTCACTTTTAACATTCATTTGAAAAAGTTTGATAAATTATGAGATGCACAAGATAGATTATGAGAAATGCCAAGTTAGATTATGAAAAATATCAAGTTCATCAAAGAAGGTTTTAAAAGAGGCATTTATGAATTCTCCTCGATGATCACTTCTTATAGAAATGATGCTGAAATCTTTTTCATTTGGTACCTTTTTAAAAAAGATTTTGAAGACATCAAAGGCATCATCTTTTTGTTTTAAAAATAACACCCAAGTGTATTATGAGAAGTCATCAACAATAACAAAATCATACTTCATTCCTCCTAAACTTTTTAATTTAATAGGACCAAAAAGATCTATGTGAAGTAGGTCAAGGATTCTATTTGTGGAAATTAAATCTTTTTTTTTTTTTTTAACTTGTTTCCCTTTAGCATATGCTTCACGTACTTTATCTTTATCAAAATCCAGTTTTTGCAATCCTCTAACAAGTTCTAATTTTGAAATTTTTGAAATTGCTTTCATGCTAATATGACATGTTTTCTTATGTCAAATCCATTTGTTTTTATTGATGGACATGCAGCAGAATTCATTAGGTAATTCCTCAAGATATTAAACATATATATTTTTCTTTCTTGTTCCAGAGGAAGAAATTTCCCCATAATTTGTTTTTATGATTTCACAAAGGTTGGGTTTGAAAATAACTTCAAAGTCATTGTCACATAGTTGACTTATGCTGAAGAGATTATGTTTCAATCCTTCCACATATTGAACATCAATTATTTGAGTAGAAATTTTCTTATCAATTGTTCCTTTACCGTTATTTTGAGGTTGATTATTGTTCTCGAAAGTGACAAACACTCCATATTTATTGCAAATGACATGAAGCAATTTTTATCACCTATCATATGTCTTGATCAACCACTGCCCAAAAACCATGGCTTTTTCTTGACACTCTGAAATCCAGCCTACATGATTTGCTACATTATCTTTAGGTACCCACTTGGTCTTGGGTCCTTGAGGGTTAGTTTTAAAATTTGATTCCTTTTTAATATGGCATGTTTATAAAGAGTGGCCAATCTTGGAACATTAGGAACACCTAGTTGTTTGTCTTGGAAAAGGTTTAGAAAACTGAGTTTTAACTGGTTTTGGTAAAATTCTAGAACATTATCCTTTTGTTACATTTGCTGGAGAATGTTCTCTTTTTTTCAGGTTCAGAGAAAATTTTGTTTTTGCTCCAAAATGTTCTTCTTTTCTAAAGATCATTTTGTTCTTAATTTTTTCATCTATTTTCTTAAAATAACATGTGAATTCTAGATGTCCAATCTTACTACAATATGAACATTTAATTTTGCATTTATCTTATTTTCTTTCAGGAACAAAGCAGATTTCAAACATTTTAATATTTTAAGTTTTATCAAAACCAAGACCAACTTTATCAAATATTCCTACTTGAGATCCCATGATTTTTTGAAATGATTCAGTAGCTTTAATGAAATTTGACAAGTCATTTTTAAGAAGTTCAACTTCAATTTTAAGGAGAACGTTTTCCTTTTGTAATGCAAAACGTTCTTGACTTTCTTGATTTTCCATTTGAAATCTTTGAGCTGAGATTCTTTTAGATTTTGAATGATCTCTTTAAGTTCATCATTCATAGCCTGAGTTCTCTTCTTTTTCTTTGTGAAATTTTTCTTTTAAAGAACTACACTTTTGAACAAGAAAGTTTGAATCATTTAGCAAGTTTCAAATTTTTTTCATTTGTTCATATAAAGGACAAGGTTCAAAATTTGTTACCTCGTCTTCTTCTTTATTTTCCATTAAACATATGTTGGCTTCTTCATCTTTTCTGGATCAGATTCATCTGAGTCATCCCATGTAGCCATCATTGATTTGTTCTTGAAGGGAAATCTTTCTGGTGGTCTTTTACTTAGGAGACATTCAGCTTTGTAATGTCCTAATTTATTACATCCAAAACATGTGATTTAGCTCTTGTCCACTTTTGGTTTGGGATTTTTTATTTATTTTGGAAATCCTTTCTTGGTTTAGTCTTTTCTTCTCAACATTATTTGAATTCTTCTGGTAAGAAGGGCTATTTCATCATCAACATCCTCCTGTCCAGTTTCTTCTGATTCTTCATCTGTTTGTACTGGTACATTTTCTTGGGATGCTTTCAAAGCTATTGTTTTTCCTATCTTGGCTTGTTTATCTTCTTGTAACAACACTTCATGTGCTCTTAAAGTTCTATTCAATTCTTCTAATGAAAGCACTTCAATTTTTTTTGGCTTGGCTTATAGCTATCACCATCGGTTTTCATATGGTTGGAAGACATCTCATGATCTTTCTTATTCTGTTTTTTACTGAGTAAGCTTGCCAAGAGAACGCATCTCATTTACTATAGTTGTGAACCTTGAGTACAACTCATCAATAATTTATCCTTCGTGCATTTTGAATAGCTCAAACTTCCTTATGCCAATGTCTATTCTTGTTTCTTTGACATGGCTTGTTCCTTCATGATGAGTTTGCAATCTGTCCTATACTTCTTTGGCAGATATGCATTCATCAGCTCTTTCGCTTTCTTCCCTACTCAAAGCACACGACAAGAATAATTGAGCTTTAGAATTTAAGAGTACATTAGTTTTATCTTCATATGTCCATTCCGCTTCTTTCTTTTCAACAGAGGTTGAATCATTTTGGTCGACTCTTGGTATTTAATCTCCATCTGTAATGATGCACCACATTCCTATATCTTGAGATTTTAGAAACAACTGCATCTTATTCTTCCAGAAGTAGTAATTTATTCCATCAAAGTAACGTGGTCTATTTGAAGATACTCATTCAACAATGTATTTTGCTTTTAACATTTTTTCTTCTAGATCTTTTCTCTAGTACTGTTTAGGTGTTTAATCTTTACAAGGAAAGGAGTTTGAATTGTAAATTCACCTATTTAAAATTTCCTATTAAAAACATAAGAAAATAACTCAAGATTGATCTTGGTTGTGAAAACAGAAAACAAAGAACGTTATTGGTTCTAGAAATAGAAAACGAAGAATGTTCTTGGTTAGTTAAAATCAACCATTTAGCTTATCTATTTAACTTGATAATCAAAAGTACTGAAAGTAAATAGATATAAGGGAAGATATATCACACAATGATATATCCTAGTTCACCCAACTCGGGCTATGTAACAGCCCGTTTTTTTTAAACAAAAATCAAATTTCAGAAATAAAGAAAGAAATACTTTTGGATAAAATAGTTTTTGAGCAGCGGAAAAAAGTCAACAATATTTATAAGTAGTGGAAATAGTTTTTGAAACAAAGATCCAAAGTATTTAAACAACAAAATACATTGAGGCTATGAGACCTATGAGACATAGCTCATACCCTTGGGATATTCTCGGCAGACACATGCATAAAAGCACTGCCCCAGGAATCTCGACTTTCCCCACGTCACATCAAAAAGTGGAACATGGACCCATCAAAATAAAAGTCAAGCTGGCAATATAAGGTATAGGTAAAGTCTTCCAAATTGAAATAAATACAACCACAAATGAAAGACATCTAGCTCCTAGACAACCATATAATCTGATGATGCTATGAAAACTATACAACGCGGGTGATCTCCATACTCCCCGCAAGATCCTCATGACACAGTTTTGGTCAGGTATGTATTACTACCTTTCCATCTCCATGGTACTAACTGATAGGATGATCCTGGTTCTCACATGAGGGCAAAGCCCAAATATCACTTAGCATTTCAATTTTAAATGCACAAAATAACCTTTCATCTTAGCATACTCCTTGAAAGGGTTTTCATATGTCAAAAATGCATAAACAAAGTTGAAAATGAAGTTTTTAACAAAATTGCACTGTCCTATTCGAATACAACACTGTAGTAGCCGAATACAACTAAGAAAAATGCAGATTTTCTTTTCTAAAATGGCTCTAAATCAATTAACACTTCACACATTCATAATACCAATTATGAACACATAAGTCACCAGATTAATCTCCACATATTCATACCTCAATCACACATAAAACATTCATAACATCAATTATGAACACATAATTACATCGAAACTTAATCAACTCAAAGACACACCTCAAAGCATCCACAACACAAGAACAACAACAGTGTATGTATATACAATCATCACAATATATCAAACACGACTCGCGTGCCAATCACCTTAATGCAATGTGTATATGCCAAAATGCATCAATCGGGAGTTCCAACCAAAACCCTCCTCGATGGGGCGTAAATAATAATTATACCGCCTATCACAAACCAGTACTAATTAACGAGGTGCCACCTATCATGGGTCAACATGATTTACTAAAAAGTGTAAATTGTGAATATACCGCCTATCACGGACCAATATTATTTACTGGGGTGCCACCTATCATGGGTCAGCACGATTTACTAAAAAGCGTAAATCGTAAATGTATCGCCTATCACATACCAGTACTATTTACCGAGGTGCCACCTATCACAGGTCAACACGATTTACTAAAAAGCGTAAATCATAAATGTACCGCCTATCACAGAGCAATACTATTTACCGAGGTGTCACCTATCACGGGTCAACATGATTTATAAAAATGTGCAGTCTATCATAGACCTACACAACGCGAAAATCACCGCAAGGATAAGATGAACCAACATATCACATGACATCATCTCGTGGCTCATCGCGGTCACCACTATCACAATGGCCCCATCTCAGTCACCATGTACTATGAAATGGATGAGTATACTCTTACTCTTTTAACCACAATCATTAAATAAATACAGCTATTAAAAGATTCCTCATTTTTAATACTCATTTAACACTAACGATTTTTCAAACTTATCATAGAGTATACCCAAAACAGATTTTCCTTAATAAAATTCATAACACACATATTATCAGTTATGAATACACAATCACATAAAAACTTAATCACCACAAAAACATTAATATATCATAGTTCTCCCCACCGCTAACTCGGTGCCAACGGTCTCGATTCCTTTTCGAGACTCAAGGAGATAACTACATAAACATAAACAAATTGAATTGAAAACAATGATTTATAAAAAAAAAAAAATTCAACAATTCTTGGGTTTAACTTATCATTAATCTCAAAGGAACATTCAATGTTAATTTAGTTCTTGATTTAGAATTCCACTTAAAAGCTTAAATGAAATTCATGTATTCGCTACTGGAAATGTATCTACAAAAGGATTAACCAAGGCAAATGAATTAAGCATCCATTAAAATCAAGTTTAATCATGAAAAACAAAATTCAATCAAGCTAAACATAACATCAAGAAGCTTGAGTGCAACATTTTGTTTCAACCTCTTCTCCATAAAAAATGAATTGATGAAGCCACCAACACATAAATTCAAGATTGCAATCACTTTAAGCAGCTGAAACAGAATCAAGAATCAAAAGGAGAAAAAAAAGAGAAGAAAATTAAATAAAGAAATTAACATAAATTTTAACTTCAGTTCAAACTCATTTATTTGAAAATAACTCAAACACATCAAAAATTAATTTTTTTTAACCATTACTAACAAAATCAACAATATTAATCACACATTTAGAGTCCCTATATGGAAACTAAAAATTTGGAAGGAGCCCTTACCTTAGTTATCGCTTTTACAACCGTTTCCGCTACCGAAATCAAATACGGCGAAAACTCTCGCTCGCGTCGTCACCTCAAAAGCTAGCTCACCACTACTGTAAAGTGGAGAGGAGCAACTTTCCCTTCTGTCACTTCTCGAGTGGAAGCTTAGATCTAGACGAGAAGTGGTGGTTTATGTTGATATGGTTTTGAAAACCACCAACACTTTGGTCGCGAAGTAGAGAAAGAAAGAAGTTTGCGAGGCAGGGAGGGAAATGTTTATGCTTCTCTAATTTCATTAGTGTTGCTTTCATATATGTATATATTACTAACTTACTAAATAATATATATATATATATATATATATATATATATTATAATTAAACTAATCCAACAAATATCTAAATACTCTTACACACATTGTTTCACTCACATCTCAAACTATTTTGATAAAAATATCTACTCTCGTCGCAACTCAATTGACAGATAAAATTTTCAGCAACCAGAGATATTTTTAACAAAACTGTCTAGTATTAAATTCTTCGACAAATAATGTTAAACGGGTTTCAATATATATATATATATACACACACACACATATTAAATATATTACAAACTCTAACAAAATAAGCTTTTGGTACTTAATTCCCAAAATGAATTAAAATTGGGATAAATGCCTCAATAATTCAACACAAAGAAATACTAAAATTGCATAAAATAGAGATAAGGGAGAAGATATCACACAATGATATATCCTAGTTCACCCAACTTAGGTTACGTCCAATCCTCACAACTGTGAAATTTTTCACTAAGCATTCAAACGGAGAACGTTCTTGGTTTTATATAGTTTTGTTCAGATCAACCTTGATCTGTTACAACAATTCCTTTCCACCCATAAAGGGATTCAATGATGTCACCTATCAATCTTTAGAGAGGATTTTATAATCCACCTTTTAACCAAAAAATGATTTTCTACAAAATACTCAAACTATAAACAACACTTATAGTCTTGAGTTTACTTAATAACGATTTAAAGATATTGATAGAATCTGAGTATGCTCAACTCGTGTAGGAGAATAGATTCTTGATAAAAGAATTGAGTAGAACGATTTTGGTATTTGAAGAAGAAAACATAATTGAATCTTTTGTTTGCGTTTGAGAAGCATTCAAGTATGTAAGTGATGGATTTTATTAGCACTTGAAGTTCTGAATTTTCCTTGAGCTTGGGGTTCTTTTTATAGGCTTCAAGGAGGTTGATGACCACTACTTTGACCGTTGGAAATGTGCCCAATTGTCATGTGTCAGATTTGACTAAAGACCAGACTTTTTGAACCATCATTGTTCTCGACTTGAACATTCTTCATTTTTTGCTTATTTGATAATAATGTCTAATATGTAGCTTCTCATTCTTAACTGTAATGATCCTTTGTTTATGTGCACATACATCTTAGAGATGTGCTTAATGTATTTAGATCAATATTATCTTTGATTCGTGCAAAAAAGGTTGGAGAATGATGTTAGCATGTTGGAGATTAATTGTAACATACTTGAGAATGACGTTAACATTCTGGAGACTGATGTTAACATGCTGAAAAATGATGTCCGCATGTTGGAGATTAATTTTAACATGCTGGACAATGATGTTAACATTCTGGAGGTTGATGTTAAGATGCTGGAGAATGATCATTTGTTACTTTTGCATTGAGTCATGTCTTTTAACCTTTGATCCTTTGGATTGTTTCTTTTGCTGATGTGAGAGCTGTATATTCCTAGTAGATGTACTGGAAATCCATTTGGAATTTGCATGAGCTTTCCTTTCCTTAATAGATGATATGAACTTGCTTGATGAAAATGAAAAACGTGGAGAGCGTTCTTGGTTTTTTCAAATATTGTCAAAAATGTTTTTGGTTCTTTTATGTTCTTTTATGTGAGAGCTGTATGTTCATTTTTTGTTTATTAATAACATATATGTATTAAATACAGAATATATATGTTATTAATAAATAATAAAAATTATAGAATAAATATTTATAATTGATATATAAAAAAATACGATATATTTTTCTTAATAATATATATATATATACACAAAATTTTAAAATAAATATTTATTATTAATAAATATAAAAAAATACAACAAATATTTGTGATTAAATTATAATATAAATTTTTTTATTTGAAGTCTGAACTAGACACATATAGAATATCAACGTCGTGTCACTCGTACGACCACACATATTTGTTACTAGTAATTATGAAAAATTTAAAAGCAAAAGAGAGCTAAACTCTTGGTGAAGGTGTCGAAATATTCCGAAATATTGAAATGTTATATGTAAGTATAAGTGTGAATTTCACACGTTTACTAATTATTAATTTCAGTTCACATGATAGAAGAGTAAAACAAATTTATAGTTATAAATGTTCTAAAAACTAAAGTTTTCAAAATTAAAAAATTCATAAAATTTTGTGGATTTAGCAGGTCTGTGACCCATGTGTTTCAAAATATTTTTTTTGATATTTTGTTTTAAAAATTTTTGACATTTATTTATTTATATTTTTTTCAAAATTTTATGATTAAAAAATTTCGATAAATTATAATTTACAATTTTCTTTTAATTTAATTTTTTTTTAAAAAATATTTTAGATTATATTGAGAAATTTGGTAATTTTAAGAGAAAAAATTTTGAATTTTTTTTAAAAATATCTCAATTAACAAAACATTAATTTAATAAATCACTCACTTAAGTCCACAAAAATAAAAAAATAATAGAACTAAACTTTAAAAAAATTATTTGAATAAAGAGTTTAATATTAGAGATTAGTAAATTTTTTAAGATAACTTTGCACCTTAGACTTTATTTACATATTGCCAAGTAGGGATGGCAATGGGTAGGGTTTGGGTAGGGTACTATAGTACCCGTCTCCATATCCGCAGTTCAAAAAAACACTCATACCCGTGCCCGTACCGTCTTAGGTAACAACTTTAATACACGTACCCATACCCATTACCCACACTTTAACTAAAATAGATCGATCAATAAATATTATTTTGTGATTAAATTCAAAAGTTATCCAAATATCATAAATTCAATCATAAAGTATTATAAACCAAAATATTTTTTAACTCAAAACATTTCAAATGAACACTCGTTACAATACACATTCAAATATCCATAACAATATTTTATGAAGTTTCAAGTCTTACGACAATATTATTTTAGATCAGTAAAAACAATTGATAAGAAGTTGCAAGTATAATTATAAAGACACAATTAATAAGATATAACTCTTAGTTATAAAGTCGCAATTATTAACTCTTCATCGTAATCAAATTCTTAAAAAGTTTGCAAACATTTATCTTTTGATTTGATTATAAATATTGTAATGGTCCAATGATATTAATAGATATTAAAATATAAAGAAAAACAATTAATTAAACTAAACATTAACATAATAAATAAAAAATATATTTATATAAGTGTGAGAGCGGGGAGGGGTGGATACTATAGTACCGATAACTGTACCCATACTCGTTTAATTTTGCAGGCAATTACTCATTATCGTGCCCAAACCCATTATGCGGTTTTTTACCTGACTTATTGTGGGGTTTTTTTGCGGGTACCCATTGGATCTGGGTCTAATTGTCATCCCTAGTGATAGGTGATAGGGGACAGGGGACAGGGGACAGGGGACAGGGGACAGGGGACAGGGGACAGGGGACAGGGGACAGGGGACAGGGGACAGGGGATAGGGAATAGGGAATAGGGGATATGGGATATAGGGGATAGAGGATAAGGGATGTGAGATATAGGGAATATGGGATAAGGGATAGGGGATAGGGGATAGGGGATTGGGGATATGGGATAGGATATAAGGGATAGAAGATAAGGGATAGGGGATAGGAGATAGGGGATAATGGATAAGGAAATAGGGTATAGAGGATATAGAGGATATAGGGGATGAAGGGATAGGGGATACGGGTAATAGGGGATATGAAATATGAGATATAGAGGATAGGGGGATAGCTGATAGATGATAGATGATAAGTGATAATTGATACGTGATAGTTTATAGGAGATATGAGATAGGGGATAGAGGATAGGGAATAGGAGATAGGGGATAGGGGATATAGGATATAAGGGATAGAGGATATAGAGAATGTGGGATAAATGGGATACGGGATAGGGGATAAGGGGATCCCTTATCCCCCTTATCCCCTATCCCGTATATCCCCTGTCCTCTATATATATTGTCCCGGCCTAAAGTTTCGAGTTTTTCTCGAATTCAATGGAGTCGCCACCAAAATTTATTTTAAAATAGGGAAAATATTGGGAAACCCTTAAAAATATAAAAAATATAAAAAATGGTCTTTGATACCAAATTCTGAATTCGAGAGTCGATTATGCGTAGGGAAGGTATTAGCACCCTATGACATCCGCTAAAAAACGGTTACCTATAATTAATAGTGCAAAATAATATCAACTTAAATATACTTATTTTTGTTTATTATTAAATATGAATATAAATTATTTTTTATAAATGTGATTTTTGAGATAAAAACGTATTTAAAAGAGTAAAAAAAAAGTTTTTATAATTGTGCTTGACAAGAGTGTGATCTTACTCCTACGTATCTCCCGGTGCGATGGAGAAGTCAAAGCTACGTAGTTCTTGGTAGAAAATGTAGATGTGTTGATTGCTTTTAAATAAATTGTATTTTGCTATTTTAAAAAAAAGTTAATGTTGACAAACATAATGAAAATTTGCTTGATTTGAATAATTATTTTAAAATTTGAATTTTAAGATGATCGAATTGTACAACTCGTGTCTCAAAACTCAAGGAGTAAAAAGATGTCCCATCTAATTTAATCCTCTTAAGAATATTTTATTTTATTTTTAAATTAAGTTTCAAAACTAACAAAATAGTTTAATTTGTATTACATAACTTTGGAATTAAAATATCATTTTTAAATTAACTTTAAATAATTTTTATGATTAACTTGTTTATGATTTTTAGTTTATTAGTTTATTTTGTGAATATGAGATTTAAAACCATCAAATTGTCACAATTTGTGTTCTAATCACTCAAAGATTAAAAAGATGTCACATCTAGTTAATTTTTAATGAAATATTTGTTATTATTATTTTTTTTAAAAAAATGATATTTAATATTAAACAAATTTAAATGATTTTTTTCGAAATAGAATTAGTAATAACATCGAGAATAAAATAGCAAAATGAAAAAAATATATGGACTTTAACTTAATTACAAATGTAATTCTCTTTTAAA
>JBBPBS010000577.1:6126809-6140981 GCA_037974835.1 Cicer judaicum
AAAAAAAAAAAAAAAAGGCTTAGCAAAACAATCACAGTAGCAACAAACTCCATATATAAGAAATTATTCACACAAAAAAAAGAATGCTAACCACACATAATCTCAGCCAAAATTCATTCAGATCTAACAAAGCCAAAATTTCAAACTTCAATATTATACAGCTTTGAACAAAAGAGGTAAAAGAATGAAAAAATACCCTTTTCGTCGGTTTTTTGTTGGAATTGGCTTGAAGGCTATGGTTGATAGGAAGCTTGGCTTGAAGGCTATGGTTGATGAGAAGTAATCTGATTGTAGATCTTCTTTCTATTTGTTATTCTTAGTGGTAACACTATCTCTTTCTATTGTTTTTTAAAAACAGAAAAATGGTAAGAAATAAAAATTTCTCAATTTTTATCTTGTGATTGCTTTTCTGATATCTCCAAAATCTCTCCCTCTTTTTGATCCCAATTTATAGCCTAAATCAGTGAATACTTATGTTCATTAGACAAAATCGAGCTCTAGATGTTGTACTGTTTCGCACTAATTTTAGATGGATTTTAAATTGTTTTTTTAACAAATCTTAAGCAAAGTACTATTAGAGAAATAAAATTTTATGCCTTTTATTACACATATGTTCAAAGTAACCTCTACTGGTTTCTAGTATGTTTACAAAGGATGTTGATAATACAAAGAAAATAAAAGTTGGTTTTCTTTGCCAGAAGGTTGTGTATGCGTGTGAAGGAGAGGAAGCGTATGAAGAAGAATGTGTTTGCTTTTTGGTTTGCGGATAGGAAAGCAACAGGAAAAGAACAGGCTGTAAACTTGCTTGTGTTTGTGTTGCCAACAGAAAAAAAAACTTAATTGGGTTGTTGCAATTCAACTTTTATTTTTTATATTATTTAAAAATTGGTATACATTTAAATTTGGATTGTAAAAAATTAATTTTTGTATATTTCTGTTAATAAATATAAAATATATATTATTAAATATATTATTATTATTATTAAAATAAATTTAAATTATTGGAACAAAAATTAGATACTACAGCTATCCCTATTTAATTATATTTTACATGATAAAAAGATAATTAAATATAAGGACTTAAATTTTGTTCAAAGTGTTAAATTAATTTCAAATATAAGAGAAATAGTAAAATAATTTGACATAAAAAAAAAAAGTTGAGGATTTGCAAGATGAGAACAAAAAATGTAAAATAATGTTGGTGATTGGCAAAAATAAATAAATAAAAAATGACTAATACCAATGGTGTAGGGACCGATGCGTAGATCGACGTAGATAAAATGATCGTCTTCGGAATGCTTACCGATGCGTTGATCGATGTAGATAAAACGACCGTCTTCGGATAGCTTACCGATGCGTTGATCGATAAATGGTCGTCTTTGGATTGGTTACCGATGCGTTGATCGATGTAGATAAAATGATCGTTTTCGGACTGATTACCGACGCGTAGATCGACGATGCATTGATCGATAAAATGATCATCTTCGGATTGGTTACCGATGCTTTGATCGACATAAACAATGTGATCGATCGTCTTCGGGATGGTTACCGATGCGTTGATCGATAAAATGATGTGATGACATAAATAATATGATTGTCTTCAAAATTGATTACCGATGCGTAGATCGATATAAATAAATGATGACTACAACCAAACATGAAACAGGTATATGGTAATTGCAATGCAAACGTAAAATGAATAATGTGACACAAAAGTTATTGAATATAAATAAAATATACACATAAGATACACATGTTTAATTCATTATGCATGATATAAGGAGTTGGTGAGTATAAGTAAAATATGAGTGAAGATACATAAATCATGTGTGAGTATTTGAAAAAATGCAAGATGCATGCAATCAAGATAGATTCTTGTTTATTTATTTATTTAATTATTTTTTAGTTCCCCGATCCTTATGCGACTTTATACACTTATAAGATTCAATGGATCAACGACGATAACAATTGTTCTTTACATGATGACTCTAGTATATCTTGTGTAATCACTTTTTCTTGAGGTCAATCAAATTTATATTATTTAAAATGCTTACCCTTCATTTTTTTATACACCCATATATCTCGACCTCCCATGTATATATTTTCAAGCGTCAAAATATTTAAGATTTTTTTTTTATATTTTCACATATTTCCAATTCCAATATTTAAAATACTAGAATAAATTAACAATAAAACTGAATTTATTTAGAAACAGTGTAAGGTACAACATCGAATGACAATATTGGAAAGTGTACATTTGTTACATTGAAAACAAAACTAATGAGACAGGGATTACAATGTGGTGAATGTGTTTAGCTATAGTTGAAGAGATAACAAACGCTAGTCATTCTTGTAATTTAGAAATTCTAAGAAAAATAACTGCCCCAGCTTGAAATGCTTGATCTTTTTGTTATCCCTAACTTTTGCATGGACTGCTCTTCCAAGTTTTCAATCCATCGGGATGCTCTAATTTTTGTCTAGGTCGCCTTTTCAGGTTTTCAACCTAGCGAGCCTAATTTTTTTTTTATGCATAATATTTCTTGACTGCATCTGAGTTTACTAGAAGTGGAAGCTCATCTCCATCCATTTCTACGAGTATCAGAGCTCCCCCAGAGAAAGCTTTTTTCACAACATATGGTCTTTCGTAGTTCGGAGTCCACTTTCTCCGAGAATCCTTTTTTATGGGCAATATTTTCGTTTACACTAAGTCTCCTTCTCGAAACTCTCGAGGACGGACTTTTTTCTCGTATGCTTTTTTGAGTCTTTTCTGATATAGCTGACCATGACACAAAGCTATCATTCTTTTTTCTTCTATGAGATTCAATTGGTTATATCGTGATTGAACCCACTCTGACTCATCTAGTTTTGTTTCCATCAAGACTTTGATAGAGGGAATTTCAACTTCGATGGGAAGTACCGCTTCCATTCCATACACCAACGAGAAAGGAGTTGCCCCTGTTGAGGTACGAACAGAGGTTCTATAGCCATGTAATGCAAATGGAAGCATTTCATGCCAATCCTTATATGTCTCCACCATATTTTGTATGATCTTCTTGATATTTTTGTTTGCTGCTTCTACAGCCCCATTCATTTTAGGACGATATGAAGAAGAATTATGGTGTTGAATTTTGAAACTATCACATAACTCTTTCATCATCTTGTTGTTCAGATTAGTCGCATTGTCAGTGATTATCTTATTTGGCAAGCCATATCGACAAATCAATTCTTTTTTGATGAATTTCACAACCACACTTGTCGTCACATTGGCATAAGAAGCAGCTTCAACCCATTTTGTGAAACAATCAATAGTTACTAGGATAAACCGGTGTCCATTTGAAGCCTTAGGCTCAATGAGTCCAATAACATCCATTCCCCACATTGGAAATGGCCATGGTGATGTTAAAAAATTCAAAGAGATGGGTGGTACATGTACTTTATCAGCATAGATTTGACATTTATGACATTTCTTTACGTGACTAAAGCAATCAGACTCCATGGTCAACCAATAGTAGCCAACCCTTAAGACTTTTCTTGCCATTGCGTGCCCATTTGCATGAGTTCCGAAAGAATCTTCGTGAACCTCTTGGATGATTTTCTCTGCTTTTGCTTTATCCACACATCTGAGGAAAACCATATCATAATTTCTCTTATAAAGCACATCCCCATTTAAGAAGAAGTTCATTGACAATCTCCTTAAAACTCTTTTGTCGTTCTCTGAAATACCCAATGAATATTCTTTATTCTTAACATATGATTTGATGTCATAAAACCATGGCTTGCCATCAAACTCTTCTTCTATTGATAAACAATATGCAGGTTTATCTCTTTGTTGAATGTTTATGATTGACACGTCTTGATTAGTGGTTATTTTGAACATTGACGACAAAGTGGCCAAGGCGTTAGCTAACTGGTTTTCTTCTCGAGGGATATTGTGAAAAGTAATCCTCTCAAAGTGTTATGTCAATTCTTTGATATGGGTGTGATACGGAATCAATTTGGAATCTCGCGTTTCCCACTCTCCTTTTGTCTGATGGATGACCAACAATGAGTCTCCATATACCTCAAGAAATTTTACATTTGATTCAATAGCTACTTTAATGCCCATAACACATGCCTCATATTCTGCAATATTGTTTGTACAATCAAAACTCATCCTAGCCGTAAATGGAGTGAACTGGTTCTCAGGGGAAATCAAAATGGCTCCAATTCCATGCCCCAACGCATTAGAGGCACCATCAAACACCAACATCCAATTTTCTTTATCAGATGATTTGGTCTCTTCACCTAAAGTCATTATGCCTTCATCGGTGAATTCACACTGCATTGATTGATAATCTTCTATCGGTTGTTGGGCCAAATACTCTGCTAGTGCACTTCCTTTGATAGATTTTTGTGTAACATATACCAAATCGTATTCTGATAACAACATTTGCCAACGGGCAATCCTTCCAGTAAGAGCAGATTTCTCAAAGATGTACTTAATTGGGTCCATTTTAGACATCAACCAAGTTGTATGACATAACATGTATTGCCTCAACCGACGAGCAGCCCATGCCAATGCGCAACATGTTCGTTCAAGCAGTGAATACCTTATTTCACAACTGGTGAACTTTTTGCTCAAATAATAAATAACATGTTCTTTCTTACCAGATTCGTCATGTTGTCTCAGTACACAGCCAATTGACTCATCAAGTATTGTTAAGTACATAATAAGCGGTTTCCAAGGAACAAGAGGTACTAAGACGGGAGGTTTTGATAAGTACTGCTTAATCTTTTCGAAATCCTTTTGACAATTCTCATTCCACTCAACTTTTTGGTCTTTGCGCAACAATTTAAAAATTGGCTCCCATGTAGCCGTGAGATGCGATATAAACCTCGCAATGTAATTCAATCTACCCAAAAAGCCACGAACTTCTTTTTCTGTGCGTGGAGCTGGCATTTCTTGTATTGCTCTTACTTTATCTGGGTCAACTTCTATCCCTTTTAGACTAACGATAAACCCAAGTAACTTGCCTGATCTTACACCAAAAGTGCATTTAGTAGGGTTTAAACGGAGTTTGAACTTCCTTAGTTGCTCAAACAACTTTTGAAGGTTAACAACATGGTCTTCTTCTGTCCGAGATTTTGCAATCATATCATCCACGTAAACCTCTATTTCCTTATGCATCATGTCATGAAACAAAGTTACCATTGCTCTTTGATAGGTTGCCCCGAAATTCTTCAATCCAAACGACATCACTTTATAGGAGAAAGTTCCCCATTGTGTGATGAATGTAGTTTTCTCCATATATTCGGGAGCCATCTTGATTTGATTATACCCGGAGAAGCCATCCATAAAGGAGAAAAGAGAGTATTGAGCAGTGCTATCTACCAGGACATCAATATGAGGCAGAGGAAAATCGTCTTTAGGACTAGATTTATTTAAATCACGATAGTCAACACACATTCGAACCTTTCAATCTTTCTTTGGAACTGGTACGATATTAGCACCCATTGAGGATATTTTGCTAGTGCTAAGAAACCAGCATCAAATTGTTGTTTAACCTCTTCTCTAATTTTAAGAGACATATCAGGTCTCATCCTTCTCAACTTTTGTTTAATTGGAGCGTAGTCAGGCTTGAGTGGTAGCTTGTGTTCAACTATGTTAGTATCTAGCCCAGGCATATTCTGATATGACCATGCAAAGACATGCACATAATCAAATAAAAGTTTAACCAACTTTTCTCGTTCACTTTCTTTCATAGACATACCAACTTTTCTCATTCACTTTCTTGATAGGGTTTGATTATCTTAGCTTCCTGTTCAATTAAGCTTTCTAGTTTTGGGGGAGGCTCACAGTCATCTTCACAATCCTCATCAGCGTGATTAATTAGACATTCAAAATTACAAGAAAGGGTTCTAGCGCTGCCATTTTCAACATATTCGTTTTCAACTCTGCATTGTTTAAATTAAAAGAAAAAAAATATGAATAAAGATTGCCAAAAATAAGAAAGAGACAGATAAAACCAGTTGGAGAATTCAAAAATGCATTTATTTATAATAAGTACGGAATTGAAATACATATGCCCTAGTTAATTATCCTTATAGCCTTGGGCATAACAAAAGGAGTTAAAAAAAAACATAATTACTTTGAACATGAATTAACAAACACGGGAAACTCGAGGATCTTCCAATTGTTGAGACTGGTGTTTGGAGGACAAGGGTACACTAACTTGAGGGTGTCATCATCAACATGATCCTCTTCTACAACAGTCACTTGATGAGCATATATTATTCCGGCGCTTTGAAAAGTTTGGCGAATGTCACAAATAGGAATCTTCTGTGAATTCAGTATCCAGTTTTCTCTTTTTCCCTTCGTAGCCTTCTCTTTATCAGCTTGAGTAGGTACATATCCCAACCCGTACCTATTGTTCTTTTCTGGTATTTCTATCAACTTCCTGAAACTAACAAAAACTCCTCCTTCCAACATGGATTTGGTAGACTTCAATGACGTGGTAGATAGTTTTGGTTCTTTTAAAAGATATTCTTCACCCATGAAGACGACATTGGCAATTTCTAATGCTTGAAAGAAAGTCTCTATGGCTTCCTCTGTGTTTTCAATGTAGCCTGTAGAAGATAAATGACTTACTATCATATCTTCTTCCCCATATATTATTATCAGCTTATTATTCACTATAAACTTTAGCTTTTGATGGAGGGTGGATGTCACTGCCCCAACAGCATGAATCCATGGTCTCCCTAAAAGACAACTGTACGCTTGTTTAATATCCATTACTTGGAAGGTTATCCCAAAGATGTGGGGTCCGATTTGAATTGGCAGGTCAATCTCAACAACAACTTGTCTTCTAGATCCATCAAACGCTTTCACCACCAAAGCACTAGGCTTCAAACAGGCTCCCTCAACAAATAGTTTTGACAGTATTGATTTAGGCATGACATTTAATGATGAACCATTATCTACTAGCACTCGTGCAAGAATATGATCGTGACACCTCACAGAGATGTGCAGTGCTTTATTATGCTTTGTCCCTTCAGTTGGTAATTCATTATCACTAAAACTCAGGCAACTACTAGCAGTGATGTTACCGACAACTCCATCAAACTGATCGACAGTGGTATCTTGAGTAACATGGGCTTCATTTAAAACTTTCATCAGTGTTCTTCTATGTGCTTTAGAGTTTAATAACAAGGAGAGAACTGATATCTTGGAAGGGGTTTGATTTAGCTGATCCACCACCTTATATTCACTTTGCTTGATAAACATCAAAAATTCATTAGCTTCTTCTTCAGACACTGTCTTTTTACTGGTCTGTTGTCCTTTTATGGAATGATACATATCTTCTTTCCCTTTTTCCCCATGAACCTCCTTTTTCCTAAGTTGTTCAGGAGTGTATACTCGACCACTCCGAGTCATTCCACCAATCCCTGAGATATTAGTGACATCAATTCCTTTAGGTTCACAACCATCACTTGGTTGATGATTGGCCAAGTGGGATGTGACTTCGTATTTCCACGGTACTGCCTTGGTATTTCCATAAGGAAAAGGGATCGGTGGTTGCACAATTATTGCATTTGGCTTGCTAGGAGTTGGCTTAAGATTCTCCATTTTGTAAAGAATTTCCAATGGTTTTAGGAAAGATATACTACTTTCCATACACGATCCCATGGTGAACACATGACTATCTGTTGAATATTGGTCTATCTCATCTTCAATGACATTGACAGAGGCATCCCTGTGGCCCAATAAAGGATTACTCCCTATGTTGGGACCGTCTTCCTTGAAGGTAAGCCATTTTGCATTAATCAATTCTTGCACTTTAGATTTTAGGGCTTGACAATCTTCAGTGGAATGCCCAACGGCTCCTGCATGATATTCATATTTGGAATTCGGATTATACCATTTTGGAAATGGTGGTTCAAGAGGTTTCATTGGTCTTATGACTACCATTGAATTTTGAAGTAAATGGGGCAACAATTGGCTATACGTGATGGGAATTGGATCAAAACGGGTTATCCTTTTTTCTCAATTGACAGGTGGTCTATAGTGATTTGAGATTGGGTTCTGGTTCCATTGATTTTATAGGGAAAATGTGGTAGGTGGTGGTTGATAAAAAGGTGGTCTTGAAGGGTGATATTGAGGGTATGAAATTTGTGTGGTTGCGGCCACATATGGATAAGGGATGTAAGGAGTTTGTGGTATCGGGGGCTGGAAATTTGGGGGTCGATAAGAAATGATGGGTGGAAAATAGGAGACTCTAGGGTTTACCATTACAGCATTGGCATCCCCCTCTCTTGTGTGAATGTTGGTTGGGGTCGTTTCACGCTAGTTGCTGCATAGACGATCTTGCCACTCCTCATCCCACTTTCTATCCTTTCTCCTATCATAACAAGGTCAGAAAAGTTTGATGATATACTCTCAATCATCTTGTCGTAAAAAGGCGACTGGAGAGTATCCATAAACATACCCACCATTTCTCTTTCAGATAATGGAGGTTCTACTTGTAATGCCATTTCCCTCCATCGTTGTGCGTATTCTTTGAAAGCTTCGTTGTCATTTTTCAAGGAATTTTACAATTGCATCCTATCAGGGGCCATGTCAACATTGTACCTGTATTGCTTCAAAAAGGCATTAGCTAGGTCTTTCCATAAACGAATTTGATTTCGCTCAAGATGCATATACCAACTTAATGATGCCCCACTCAGACTGTCTTGGAAAAAGTGAATGAGAAGTTTATTGTTATGAGAACGAGATGCCATTTTTCTGCAATACATAGTTAGATGATTTTTAGAACATGTGTTGCCCTTGTATTTTTCAAAGTCAGGAATCTTGAATTTGGGAGGGATAGTCACATCAGGAACCAAGCACATATCAAAAGCTTCAAGGCCATAAACATTATACCCCTCAATTGCTTTTATTCTCTCTTCCAAGACATGGAATTTTTCCTTTGATTGTGTATCATCTCCAATGTGAGGTTGATGCCAATTCCCATTAGCATAGAAATTGGGTACTTGGGGTGCAATATATGGAGTATTTTCTGAGGGTAGAGTGTTTTGGGGTGGTAGATATCCCAGAGGAGATGGAACTTATGATTGGTTTGGGTTTTGGGGGGTTTAAGTGGTTTGGGTTGTTTTCCATGGGGTTGACGACTAAGGGTGGATTATAACCGGGTGGAAGACCGTACATAGGAAATTGTATAGTTGTTGTATGAGGTTGTTGGATAGTCGGTGTAAAGCCTGGTGGGTGAGAAGGAGTGGTTTGTTGTTCTTCATTTACAGCCGAAGGATTCTCATCTATGTTCCCCTTCCTTGACAAAGCCTGTATAGCTTCTAAGATTTGATCAACCTTGTCCTTTAATTGGTTGACATCCATTCTCATCACCTCTTGATTTTGCTCAAGTTCTTCCATGATCTTTGAGTTTGCACGAGTCCGATAAGGATGTTGGGGAAACACCTTTATTGATTTTTTCGTATTTTTTTTTTAAAAAAAAAACAATAAAAAATTTATGAGTATGTATTAAACATGAATGGAATGCAATTATTATCTCCTTTTTTATTTGGATGTTGGGGAATCATAAGTCTTGCATGAATTATTAATGAAAGAAGAACATAGGAATCGATAAACAAAACAGCAAATCCTTCATTGATGAGAAAAAAGTACATTGCATTTAAATTAAAAAGCTACATCGACTATGGTATTTCAATCATCTTTTTCAAAAGGACAACCAATTTTCTCCTCCAATTCTTCCACTAAATGTTTGCAATATTCGACGAACTTGTAGACTTTGATTGGAGTGTTGAGTGGATGCATTACTGCATCAATCTTTCTTAGATATTTTGGAATTTTTATGATTGCCTAATTAGCTAGCATTGCCAATTTCGAAAAGCAATCTTTCCAATGCTTGCCTTTATCTTCCAACTCTTTATAAATCTCTTGGTTCTTCAATTGCCCAAGAAACACCATGAAACGCTCCTCCCAGTATATGGTTTCATCCTTCAAGTCATTATAGATCTTTTCTTGATAATCAATGTAATTCTTCAACTCACTAGAAGCTTCCATTTATGCTTTTAGTGCCTCTTGGTGTTTTGAGAGTAATTATTTGATTTCTTCCTTCTATTGCCTCTCTTTCCTTATTTGACCCTCATATTTATCTACCATTTCTTTTAATTGTTTCTTTAAATCCTCAAACTCTTTTTTTTATCTTCTTTTCAACGCTTGTTGATTTTGCCCACAACTGCTTCCACATATAGGCTTCTTCGATAGCTTCATTCTTTTCTTCCTTTCGCACATCTAACTCTTCATTTGCACCTCTCAAAAAATATTGTATGTCAAGTTTATTTTCTTTTTCGATTTTCAACCTTTTGTTGCTTCTCTCGATAAACTGACTCTTACAAGTGTTTTTTTATCTTAAGTTGTCGTTCTCTTGGGAGACTTTTTCTAACCTTGCTTGTAGCTCTTTTTTCTCTTCTTCAGATTTTAGCAATGATGCTTTGAGCTCTTCTATTTCCACCTTTGTAACAAAGTCAGGTTTAGATATTTCCTGATCATTTGAGGGTGTACTGTGGAAAGGCAACTTGATTTCTTGGACTCTCTTCTTTATCCATTGTTGATAAGGTTCTTTTGTGCTCCAACTTCTACATCCGAGTATTTTTCCTTTTCTGATGATCAATTCCCAAGCTCGACTTATCCTTCTCAACATTGGAGGGTCTACTATACCCGTATTGTGCAAAACAAAAGCTTCCAATGACTTGTCATCTGGTTTATCAAACATGGGGTAGCCAAGTTGTCTTAGAGCTACCATTAGATTGTAATTAATACATCCTTTTGTTCCCATGAGAGGTACATTTGGAAAATCTCTGCATCGGCATATTACCTCTTCCACCCCTTGTTCTCTATAGTACCATGAAATTGTATCTCCGGTAAGGCTAGCTATACTCTGAGCCCATTTATGATTACTCTTAACCCTGACATGATACCCTTTCTTGAACATGTGAGACACAAACCAAGTATATAACACTGGAACACAACACAAAATTGTTCCCCCCTTCTTCTCATGTCGCATGTGCAGAGAGTAGTATACATTAGCTAGAATCGTGGGAACTGGGTTTTGTTTATGTTTGTTAAAAGCTAAGAATACATTTATGACAACAAAATCTACAAAGTTATCAAGGTTTGGGAATATAACAATACCGTAGATAATGAGGGCCAAAACATCTATAAAAGTACTCCATTCTTCTTTATCGGCTAAATCTTGGCACTTTTGCTCTAGATATTTTCTTGAAAACCCATGAATAGCCCCTTTTTCCTCTTTTGTATTTGCCAACTCTCTTATGTCGATCTTCAACACTTCAGCAATTGTTTCCAACTTCGGTGGTTGCCCAATATATCGATAAGGATTTCCTCTTTCTAGGGAGTAACCCAATATTTGTTCAAATTCCTCTAATGTTGGGGCCAACTGAAAATCTTGAAAGGTGAAACATCTTAAGAGAGGATCATAATACTGAGCCAATGCTGTGAGGGCACCTGTTTGCACATTTACTGCCAAGAGATTTAGGATCTTCCCATATTTGTGAAAGGAACTATCACGTTGTATAGTTTTCATTTGATTGCTCGTGTCTCTTAAACTTTTTCAAATCAGGTTGCCTGACCTTTAAAAGTAAGGTTTTCCTTTTTTCCGATCCCATTGTCCACTTAAATAACACGTGACTAAGATTTGTATGATTCCCCAAAAATCCTGAAAATTTATGCAAAATGCTATTATGTTTTATTCTTTCTTAGAAAAAGAGAAAAAAAAGGTATGAATGAAACTAATATATATAAACTCTTGAATATATGAAATAATTTATTAGTTTTTTACGGATATTCTTACAATGAAAGAGTTTATTGGCTTATGTAGTGAAATTCTCACAAGAGAGGCTCTATGGTTCTAAACACGGTTCCTAGAGCCAATAATCCTATTTCGGAATATTGCCAACAACAATTAATAGGTAAACTATTTGGAGTGACAATAACCTCAACAGGATCTAACTCTAGGTGAGATCTTCATGCTAACCAAACAGGTGGTACATCCAGAAGGCTACCACTACGCAATCTCGAATCTAAACTTAAGTTTTCTTCAAACCCGGGTATAAGGTTTCACTCATAAGTGTGTGTCTTAATAAAAGTGTAGACGTTAAATAAGCATAATTCAATAAATCCATAATACTAACAAAACATATACATATACAAAATAAATAGATAAATAAAATAAAATAAAAATGATCTACTAGCTTAAAAGAATATTATAATGTCAGCTAATACTTATTAAAAAAATAATAAACACATAAAGAAAATAAAAATAAAAAAATAAAAAACTATAGAAAAAGTTAAAAAAATAAAAAATATTATGCACAATTAATTTGTTAGGCTTGACTCTCTAAATGTCCCCAGTGGAGTCGCTAACTGTCGCGGTCTAAAATTTCGAGTTTTCCTCGAATTCAATGGAGTCGCCACCAAAATTTATTTTAAAATAGGGAAAATATTAGAAAACCCTTAAAAATATAAAAAATGGTCTTTGATACCAAATTTTGAATTCGGGAGTCAATTATGCGTAGGGAAGGTATTAGCACCCTACGACATCCGCTAAAAAACGGTTAACTATAATTAATTGTGCAAAATTATATCAACTTAAATATACTTATTTTTATTTATTATTAAATATGAATATAAATTATTTTTTATAAATGTGATTTTTGAGATAAAAATGTATTTAAAAGAGTAAAAAAAAAGTTTTTATTATTGTGCTTGACAAGAGTGTGATCTTGCTCTTACGTATCTCCCGGTGCGATGGAGAAATCAAAGCTACGTAGTTCTTGGTAGAAAATGTAGATATGTTGATTGCTTTTAAATAAATTGTATTTTGTTATTTTAAAAAAAAATTAATGTTGACAAACATAACGAAAATTTGCTTGATTTGAATAATTATTTTAAAATATGAATTTTAAGACGATCGAATTGTACAATTTGTGTCTCAAAACTTAAGGAGTAAAAATATGTCCCATCTAATTTAATCCTCTTAAGAATATTTTATTTTATTTTTAAATTAAGTTTCAAAACTAACAAAATAGTTTAATTTTCTTGATTAAAATATCATTTTTAAATTAACTTTAAATAATTTTTAGTTTATTAGTTTATTTTGTGAATATGAGATTTAAAACCATCAAATTGTCACAATTTGTGTTCTAATAACTCAAAGATTAAAAAGATATCACTTCTAGTTAATTTTTAATGAAATATTTGTTATTATTATTTTTTTTTAAAAAAATGATATTTAATATTAAACAAATTTAAATGATTTTCTTCGAAATAGAATTAGTAATAACCACAACAATAAAATAGCAAAATGAAAAAAATATATGGACTTTAACTTAATTACAAATGTAATTCTCTTTTAAACTATTTTTAAAAAAAAAATTTAATTAGTGAAAAAATAAAAAATTATTTTAATATTAAATAACACCACCAAAAAAGATAAACTATATTTACTGCCATTTAATTATATCCATAATTACTTACATTAATTAGAATTATTATAATTAAATGAAATAAATATCATAAAGATTTAAAAGGAAAATAAAAAGTTCATTGATCACCCAACTATTACTAAATAAATCTATTTTTAATAAGACTATTATTATTATTATTATTATTATTATTATAATAATAAAAATTATTATTATTAAACGTAATATAGCATGGCGTAAAATAAATAAAGCATATTATCTACTATGCATATTATCTACTAAAGCATATTATCTACTATCCCTTGTCCCCTATATCCCCTGTCCCCTATATCCCCTGTCCCCTATATCCCCAATCTCCTATCACCTATCGCCTATATTCCCTATCCCTTTATCCCTTATCCCCTTTATCTCCTATCATCTTCTCCCCTATATCCTTTATCCCCTATCCCCTATATCCCCTGTCCCTATATCCCCTGTCCCTATATCCCCTATCCCCTATATCCTCTATCCCCTATATACCCTATACCTTATCCCATATTCCATATCCCCTATCCCCTATCCCCTATCTCCAATCCCCTATCCCCTATCCCTTATATCCCCAATCCCCTATATCCCCTTATCCCCTTATCCCCTATATCCCCTGTCCCTATATCCCCTATCCCCTATCCCCTA
>JBBPBS010000577.1:6141054-6201960 GCA_037974835.1 Cicer judaicum
CCCCTATATACCCTATACCTTATCCCATATTCCATATCTCATATCCCATATCCCATATCCCATATCCCATATCCCATATCCCATATCCCATATCCCATATCCTCTATCCCCTATTCCCCAATCCCCTACATCCCCTATATCTCCTATCCCTATCCCCTATTTCCCCTATATCTCCTATATCCCATATCCCTTATCCCCTATCCCCTATCCCCCATCCCCTATCCCCTATCCCCTATCCCCTATCCCCTATCCCCTATCCCCTATCCCCTATCCCCTATCCTCTATCCCCTATCCCCCTAACCTATATCCCCTATATCCTCTGTCCCCTATATCCCCTGTCCTTTATATTTCCTGTCCCTTATCCCTTATCCCCTATATCCCCTTTCCCCTATATCCTCTATATCCCCTGTCCCCTTATATCCCCTATCGCCTATATCCCTTGTCCCCTATATTCCCTATCCCCTATTAATCAACAAAATTCAACTCAATTTAATTTCTTTAAAATAATCAAGATTAATTCAAACAAAAGTTATTTTCATCATACAAAATAAGTAAGCTTTAACTTCTTCAAAATGTCATTTTTAAAAAATTATAAGTTCTACCAACCTCTAATATTCAAGAATTATTATTGCTAATAATATGAATTTCATACTATCTAAATAATAACAAACATTCTAAATTGTTTTTAAAACCAATATCGAAACTCTACTCATCTAGATACAACGACCAACAACCAATATCAAAACTCTACTCATCTAGTTACAACGACCAACATTGTCAAGTGATTTAAAGTTAACATTCACGATTTAAAATCGATTTTTTTTAACACAAGCCAACATAAAATAAAAAATAAGAACTTTTTTGTCAAAATTAAAACTTTAAATGTAAGAGACATATTTACTTTCTAACTCAAAGTTTAGAATGAAACATCTTTTTTTTTTCTTTCTAAATTGAGTTTCAACAAAATAATAATAATTTGTACTTAGTAAAAGTCAATACTTAAAGTTTTAAATATATAATTTATACATAAATCATTGTTTCAATCAATTAGTTATTATATCAAACATTTTAAATAGATTCATATCAAGATTAAATATTTTTAATTGAATAAGGGTGAAAATGAAACATTAAAACAACTAATTGGTAAGGTATGACATTGATAACTAAGATTATGTGAATGAGATTAATAACTTGAAACATACAGTTGGTCAATTAAAATTATTATTTCCAACTATTCACATATAACATGAGTGCAAAAATCATAGTTCAATAGACAAGAAATAAGCAGCAAGTAACTAACATAATCTTGTCAAAAATTAATGCTAACTCAAATCTTAACAAATAATTTCAAGGTTTATTTACTCATTTAGGTAGGAATTTAGAATCCATAACACAATTAGAGTAAGCAAATAATAAATAGTTAATTAGTAATCTCGAAAATATGTATAATAATACAAAAACATATAACACTTAAAACGATAATAACAGGAAAATCATCATAGTGAGAATAATTACTACACCAGGAAACACAATTGACACGACTGACATACGACCCACTCGACCTAATTGGACAGACCTGCTCTGATACCACTAATGTGACACCCTAAATCCCAAAATAATATATATAATAATTTATATCATATTCCTATAAAATTTACAGCGGATAAATAAAAATATATTTCCAATATAATAAAAAATTTATATTTAATTTAGGATATCACGTTTCTCAAAATAGTGCAATATCGATAAGCTTGATTTAAGTATAATTACTTGATTTAATTCTAAAAACTTACTAGTACTTCTAAGGTTTTTATATAAAAATTCGATTCAAATTAAATAAGTAAAATACAAAAACCCTTATTCCCGATATCACTTATCAGAGTGGGGTTCCTCCCAAACTAGAACTTCAAGACTCATTAACCTATAATAACTGTGATTTTGCAAATGCAGGGCCCAAACAAAGAAGGAGGTGAGTTTCAAAATCATGATGACAATATAATACAAGCAAGAAGAACACACAAATAATTATAATAAAACCGTATCATTACACAAATATTCCATTAAGAAAATATCACATTCAAAGGTCAAAATCACTCAAAGAAAATCAATAGATTTCACTGTAACATCAAATTGTCTAAGAGAAATTATCACCACACACGATACATATTAATAACAACAAAACAATTACAATAAAATGCAATGATATGCATGAGCTTAGACTCTACTTCACAATGTGATACCATTCTAACTCTGAAGTACTTGGTTAAGAGGCTTGATACTATGCCACCATTCCGGTGGACGGACAATTCAAATTGGCCCTATCCTCATAGATCCCCTCAACTCAATCCGAGACACATATACGTGACAGTCGAGGTAAACGTGTGTTGCATGGTAGCTCCCGACATTTGGAGTGCAACCTCCAAGTCACCTAGGAATTCCCCACCCGAATACCTCCAAGGTCTAACAACCTTGCCTTAAGGCTCCCGACATTTAGTATGATTTAGTAATTAAATTACGTTAAAAAAATGTTAAAACATTAAATGTCGGGAGCCTTAAGGCAAGATTGTTAGACCTTGGAGGTATTCGGGTGGGGAATTCCTAGGTGACTTGGAGGTTGCACTCCAAATGTCGGGAGCTACCATGCAACACACGTTTACCTCGACTGTCACGTATATGTGTCTCGGATTGAGTTGAGGGGATCTATGAGGATAGGGCCAATTTGAATTGTCCGTCCACCGGAATGGTGGCATAGTATCAAGCCTCTTAACCAAGTACTTTAGAGTTAGAATGGTACCATATTATGAAGTAAAGTCTAAGCTCATGCATAACATTGCATTTTATTGTAATAGTTTTATTGTTATTAATATGTATCGTGTGTGGTGATAATTTCTCTTAGACAATTTGATGATACAGTGAAATCTATTGATTTTCCTTGAGTGATTTTGACCTTTGAATGTGATATTTTCTTGATGGAATATTTGTGTAATGATACGGTCCAATTATGATTATTTGCGCGTTCTTCTTACTTATATTATACTATCGTCATGATTTTGAAACTCACCTCCTTCGTTGTTTGTGTTTGACTGGTTGGGCCCTGCGTTTGCAAAATCGCAGTTATTACAGGTTAATGAGTCTTGAATTAAAAGTTTGGGAGGAACCCTGCTCTACTGGTGATACCGGGAATAAGGGTTTTAACTTGTATTTTACTTATTTAATTTGAATTGAATTTTTGTATGAAAACCTTAGAAGTACTAGTAAGTTTTTAGAATTAAATCAAGTAATTATACTTAAATCATGCTTATCGAGATTGCACTATTTTAATTGACAAAATAAGTTTAAAGTGTTTTTATTTTTATTTTTGAGAAACATGATATCCTAAATTAGATACTAAATTTTTATTCTCTTTAACAAATTTCTTTATCCGCTGCAAGTTTTCTTTAAATAGTTTAGTATATATTATTACAAATGTTATTTTGGGGTTTAGGGTGTCACAACTATCACCAAGCATACATCATCACATAGGCTTGTCACAAATTTATAACATCGTTATTATTAATTGAATAGGTAAATGAGTAAAATAACATACTGAAATTTGGATGAAGACAGAGAAACTTTTACGGAACAATTATCGATCACTAGTGTCAAACGATATGTTGTTGTTGTGTTTACTCGTTGGTTCTACGGTTGCCCGTCCAACTCTCTTCCCTTTTCTTTGTTTTGTTTTATTTTAGTAAAAATTAGGGTTCACAAGGTCTCTTCATTTATGTTTTTGTTTTACTATTATTATTTTTATTTTTTTAAAATAAAATTAATAATTGTTTAATCTCCTTTTTAATATTCCTCCAAACTCCATTTAGTTTTCCAAACGATATTAATATTTTATAAATTAGAGTAATTAAAATAATCAATATATATAAAAACATATTACTAATGACTTAAACTTTCACATTCAAAATAATCCCTACAATTATACTTATTTCTCAAAATATTCATTTTATAATAACACCATCATATTAAAATTATAAAATAAATAGATATAACAACAATATTTTATGTTAATTACTAATTCATAATATATCTATATATCTATATATATATATATATATATATATATATATGTATAGATATATAATCACAACTCCAAAATAAGTATACTAAAACAAAGAAAATCAAACACAATATTACTACGATCTCAAGATATTTATTTATAGAATAAATAATTAAAATAAAATATATTTAAAAATAAATTAAAATAAGAGATACTTAAAAATGATTAAAATATAAATATGTATACACTTAACATTAGTCAAACATATAAGAAAATATCATATTAATTACCAACTCACATATACACTTAAAATCATATAAAATCTTGTTCTTTAAAAAATTACACTAATACACTATTATTTTTTGAAAAATATATAAAATAATAAAATAAAATATTTATTATTTATAATGCTCATTGAATATAATATCTATCAAACCAACATATCATTGAAAGCATCCATATAAAAAATTTACTCACAAAATTTATCAACATATATTCTAAAATAATTTTAAGATCAAATTAATTATTTAAAATCCTATTTAAATAATAAAATAATTTATCATCAAATTTAGGATATAGGGGATATGGGGATAGGGGATATGATATAGGGGATACGGGATATAGGGGAGAGGGGATAGGGGATATGGGATATGTGCTAGATGATAGGTGGTAGGTGGTAGGGGATATATGGAATAGGCGATAGGGGATAGAGGATATAGGGGATAAGATATAGGGGATACGGGATATAGGTGATAAGGGATATGGGATATGGGATATGGGATATTGGATAGGGGATAGGGATATGGGATATGGGATATGTGCTAGATGTTAGGTGGTAGGTGGTAGGGGATATAGGGGATATGCGATAGGGGATATAGGGGATAGAAGATATAGGGGATGCGAGATATAGGGGATACGAGATATAAGGGATAGGGGTATAGGGGGTTGGGGGTAGGGGATAGAGGGGATATAGAAAATAGGGGATAGGGAATATGCTAGGTGGTAGGAGATAGATGATAATTGATAAGTGGTAGGTGATAGGGGATACGTGTAATTTCCAAATATTTTATTTTATTTTTATATTTTCTTTTATTAGGAGTAGATATAATTATTGGTGATAGTTACTATTGTATCGTGTTATTTTAATTTTTGGTAAAAATATTAATAGTACTAATAATTATTGTAATAATAATAACTAATAATAATAATAATAATAATAATAATAATAAAATCATGAATGAGGAACCGTTAAATAGCTTAGATGGAAATACTACGTTCCCCACTTAATACTAGGTTCAAACACCATGTTCCCACCTAATATCATGTTCTCTAATTTCCCAACTTAATATCACGTTACCCACTTCTAATGATAAAAAGGAATAAAACAAAAATTGATGTTTTTCATTCAAAAACGCTCTGCGAATAATCTAGGAAAAAAAAAGGTTTAGGAGAGAAAAAGAGAAAGACTATTTTGATAGAAAATGCAACTACCAAAAGAGAAAAGAGATGAGTAACTCTATTCCCGATTTTGTTAAACCAGTCTCAAAAAAATATTGATTGCGCATTTGTTAACTGTTGGATCGGGCTTAGTTTTGGACAGCAGATTTGTAACATTTAGGTCTTCGTTTTCAACGGTCGGATTGGCGAAACGACGTTCAGAGAGGGAAAAACCATGTTTGCACAGTATCCGGTGTGAAACGAGTGAGACAAGAGTTTGTGAAAGATAATTCTAGAAACAACTTTGATAACGGTAAGGGCATCAGTCCATCCACATTCCTAGTTTAATTATGTGATGTAAATGTATTATGATGTTATGTATTGGTTTTGTTTGTGTGTTATCTTTAAAATGAATATTAATAATGGATGTTTTTAACATGTTCAAATTGTGGAAAATGTATGGTATATCATACGTTGTTATAATGGTTGTGCTTGACATGTTGTGGTTATTAAAGGTGATTACTTTGTGTCTAAACTAGTTTGATTTAGGACAAAGTTGAATGATTTTCGACGCTCTGGTTGAGTGAACTACATTGTTACTAACAAAAGTGTCTACATTCATGCAAATACTCTGATTAATTATTTTTTGAAATGTAATAAAAATAGTTGTTAAATAATTTTAAAGTAAATGAGTATTTAAGATAATCACAAATAATTAAAAATGAATTTGTAATTTTACGTTTAGAAGTTTGTTAGAATTTAAGTAGGGATAGTAATGAGTAGGGTTTGGGTTGATACTATAGTACCCGTCCCCATACCCACAATTTAAAAAAATACCCATTACCGTGCTCGTACCCTATTGGGTATCAACTTTAATACCCGTACTCTTACCCTTTGGGTACCTAAGTGTCCGTACCCATACTCATTACCCACACTTTAACTAAAATAAATCGATCAATAAATATTATTTTGTGATTAAATTCAAAAGTTATCCAAATATCATAAATTCAATAATAAAGTATTATAAACTAAAATATTTTCTAACTTAAAACATTTCAAATGAACACTCATTACAATACATATTCAAATATCCATAATAATATTTTATGAAGTTTCAAATCTTATGACAATATTATTTGAGATCAATAAATACAATTGATAAGAAGTTGCAAGTAGAATTATAAAGACACAATTAATAAGATATAACTCTTATATATAAAGTCACAATTATTAACTATTCATCATAATCAAATTCTTAAAAAATTTGCAAACGTTTATCTTTTGATTTGATTATAAATATTATAATGGTCAAATGATATTAATAAATATTAAAACACAAAGGAAAACAATTAATTAAACTAAACATTAATATAATAAATAAATAAATAATATATTTATATAAGTGCGGGTGCGAGGCGGGGTGGGTACTGTATACACTTTGATCAAATTTATCCCGACTTTGCTGTTGAACCGAGGAATGTGAGGTTGGAATCTACTGTATTATTAGGGAGACCTAATTATCACGGGTCATGTTCTTCATCAACAGAGTGGGTTCAAAGACATGAATTTGAAGAAAAGAGAAATGAAAGAGATCAACTTCGAGAGGAATTGGCTAATACAAACAGAGCAGTTGAGCGCAATAATAACTTGATAAATCAACTGATGAATAGCTTGAACTTTAAACCCATGCCATATACTAGAGATCAAATTCATGAAGATGGGGTTAGTGATAATGATAATGAGATTGGTGATCATGATGATGGTGATTTTGATGATGAGATTGCTGATAATGATGCTCATGATCATGATGGTGAAGAGTTAGATGGATAGTGATAACTTAATCTGAAGTAACCAATATGTTGCAATTTATTTTGACTAAATATATTATGTTTAAACTAAAATTTTATTTGTATTATTTTGAGTACTTACAAATATTAGTTAAATGTATTATGTTCTTTAATTATATACATTTATATGATTAATGTTTTCAAATGATTTTGGTGTTTGAATATTTTAGATATTGAAAATAAATTAAAAAATTATTTTTATTGTTCTTTTGAACATTAAAGTAATATACTTAAAAAAATGGTAATATTTAGAGATGTAATTGGTGATCAAATATTTAATAAAAATAAATTATATCACAAATTTTGTCTCTAAATCGGTCGCTAATGATATAAAAAATTAATTTAAAGTGGTTGCTAAATCAGTCTCAATAATCGGTCACAAAATTAGTCACAAAATGCAGTCACAAAATCGGTCACAAAATTTGGTCACTAGATCGGTTACTAAATTCGGTCACTAAATCGGCCATTAAATTCGGTCGCTAAATCGGTCACTAAATTCGGTCGCTAAATCGGTCACTAAATTCGGTCGCTAAATCGGTCACTAAATTCGGTCGCTGATTTGGTCGCAACAGCTAGCGACTAGCAGTTTACCAACTGATTTAAATCGGTCGCTAATTTGGTCGCTATTTGATTTAGTGACCGATTTTCTCCATTTAGTGACCGAAAATTTGGTCTCTAAAAGCGTTTTTTCTAGTAGTGTGTAGTACCCGTACCCACACCCATACCCGCTTAATTTTGCGGGTAATTACCTATCCCCGTGCCCATACCCATTATGCGAATTTTTACCCTACCTGAGTTTTTTTTTGCGCGTACCCATTAGATCTGGGTCTAATTGTCATCCGTATTGCCAAGTGAGACTCTTATTCTCAGTTACAAAGAAAGTATTGCCATTTGTAAGTTCGAACTACTACATGTCCAACATTTGGAACCAAGCTGTGACAGAAACTTCTCTAAGGCTATATTGTAGTTAGTATTGATATGTCTGAATTATACTATATATAGTTAAAGTAATTCTGGGGGTTTATTGGGCTGTAGCTTGTACCGTCCTTTTTCAAATTTAATTTCTGGGCATGACGTGGACCATGTTTGTGTGGTCAATGAGATGAATTTGGAGAAGGGTTAAGTCGTTGATGAAGAGCGTGTGGGGTTGGCTAGTAGAATTTTAATAAGTTTTAGAGGCCGATTGTAAGTCTTTTGAGTTGGTATCCACTCCTTTGGTTGGATATTAAAAAGTTTCAAACTCTTACCGCTACGCCAACTTTGAAAATGAGAAAAGGGGAATTTCAAAAGATCAAGAGGATAGAGAGATTACCTATTAAAGAGCCAAAAGAGAAGCTAACATCTATAGTGAGAAAAAAGAAGCGAGTTTACAAGACTTTTCAACTAGAAAATCAAATCCAAGAAAGTGCATGTTCTTGTGATTTAAGAGGACCCTTGAGTTGTGGGGATTGGAAGCATTGGGCTATTTTGAATGAAAAATTGACCTGGTGGTGGAGGATATCTGGGGAAGATAATGCATTGATTGTAGGTACAGCTGTCAAAAAAGCCTCCAATTATCCCTAACTGCTAGGGTCTTTAATTTTTTTTTAGTTAAACCTTAATATTACGTCCCTATTAAAATAATTTTTTTTAAATTTCGGTCCATTATTTCATGAGACTTAAGAAAGGGGGCTCAAGGGGATTATAGGCCCCCAATATTTTGATAATTTTGAGATTTTTTTTCTTGAAAAACTTCTTAAATTTATTTTTTTCGAAATTTTTTTTTTCTCAAAACTTGTGAGAAAAATAAATAAAAAAATTTCAAAAAATTTGATTTATTTTTCTCAAAAAAAATTAAAAAAAAATCAATTTTTTTTTAAAAACGTGGCCCTATAGGCCCACTAAACTCACAAAATTTTAGGAGGCTTTCAGTATTGGGGGGCTTTTAAAATATAATTTTTTTTGGCCCCTCCAACATGTAGGCTGAGGCTAATAATTAGGGGGCTTGTCAAATTGACAGCTCTAGTGGTAGGGGTAGAAGGGGTAGCGCATTGGTTGTAGGGGTAGAAGGGGCATAATGAATATAATAAGTTATATTATTAGAGATTTGGGAGGTGTGGCGAAGAAAAAAAATTAGAGATTTGATTTTAAAAAAGAGACTTTAAGGTTTATGTATTCAAGGGACTAAATTGGAATTGATTGATAAGAGGTTGTGTGAATGTTTGAGGGGGTCTTCTGATGTGTGCTTTTCTTTTAAACCCTCAATTGATCGTTTTGGTGGCTCACATACTCTATGGGTTCTTAATTGTGTAGAGATGTATTCATCTGTTATGTTATTACATGCTCTTGTGTCAAAACAGTTGTGGAAGTTATTTGGGGTTGCGGGTGAATATGGTTAATGTTTATGCTCCTTGTGAGCAATGAAAGTTAGAGTGATGGCTACTTTTAACTCACAAATTTGAGTTACACTTGGATGCTTGTTAGGTTTTTGTGGGGACTTTAATTCTATTCGAGGTATGAAGGAATGTAAGGGATTGGATGGTATTTCGAGAGACGAGGAGATTAACATCTTCGACAATTTCATTGATGAAAATATTTTGGTGGATTTACCTTTAATTGGAAGAATATTTACATGGTCTAGGTTGGATGGGGCTTGTATGAGTAGATTCGATCGTTTTCTTTTATTTGAAAGTTTCTATGAAGTTTGGAGTGTTGTATTTCAATGGGCGTTGGAGAAAGGTTTGTTGGATCATTGTCCTACTATGTTGTTTGACGAGATGGAGGATTGGGGACATAAACCATTTCAAATGTTGAAATGTTCGAAAAACTTCTCAGTCTTTCATGAGCATGTTCATAATCATTGGAAGAGTATGTCGTTTGTTGCATGGGGATGCTTTATTTTGAAGGAAAACATTGAAAGGAATCAAATCATTTTTGAGGGAGTGGCGTAAAAATCTTGACAACAAATTGGAGGACCAATAAAGATCTTCTTAGGATAGTATTAATTATTTAGATGTAAATGGTGAATCTGACAGTTTAGATGATGTGTAGACTTTGAAGAGTTGACTTTTATCAGTACAATTATTATCTCTGTCTAGATCTTATTATAGTATTCAGTGGCAGGAATGAAAGGGTGAGGTGGCTAAAGGAGGGTGATGCTAATTCTAAATACTTTCATGGTGTGATTTCTTCTAAAAGAAGACATAATGCTATTTTGAGTATTAATTATGGAAAGACTCGAGTAGAAGGCGTGGAATGGGTGAGAGAATCTATTTTTTGTTATTTCCAAAATCATTTCCAATCAAGTTCGAGCGAGATAAAATCAAGTAGATAATTTTCAATTTCAACATGTTAGTGATGAAGAAGGTTCTTAGTTGATTAGAATGTCTAAAGAAGAGGAAGTTAAGGCAACTGCGTGGGATTGTTATAGTTTCAAAAGTCTTGGTTCTAATGGTGTCTACTTTAGTTTTTGGAAAGAATTTTGGGATGAATTTAAGTGTGATTTCATGAATTTTATATGGGAGTTTCATATGAATAGTAAGTTGGTGAAAGGGTCTGATTGTACTTTTATTGTTCTTATTCTAAAGAAGCAAAATTCTCAACAGCACAATGATTTCCACCCAATATCTCTCGTTGGGTGTATGTATAAACTTTTAGCTAAGGATCTAGTTAATAGATTGAAAAGTATAATTTGGATGGCATTTTGGTGGCTAATGAAGTTGTGAACGAAGCGTGAAGAGAAAACGAGAGTTAATCTTGTTTAATGTTGATTTTGAGAAGGCTTATGATTATATGGAATGAGATTACTTAGATATGGTGTTGACTTTTATGAATTTTGCTTTAAAATGGAGTTTTCTTTACAACAGGGTCTTAGGCAGGGGTATCCACTTTATCCATTTTTGTTTTCGTTGGCTGCTGAAGGCTTTAGTTCCTTATAAAGATCTTTAATGGAAGTTGGGTTGTTCCCTGATTACAGTGTGGGTGATGGCTCATATTTGAGTCTCTCATTTACAGTTCACAAATAATACTTTTATCATGAGCAAGAACAATTGATCTATTCTAAGAGCGACTGAAGCTAACCTATTCATGTTTTAGTTAGCTATAGGTATGAAGGTTAACTTTCATAAAGGTATTTTGGTTGGTGTGAATGTCAATAGTCATGGCTAGTGGAAGCAGTCGAGTTTATTAAATTGCAAAGTTAGGAAAGTTCCGTTCCAATACATTTGGTTACTTATTGGTGAAAATACGAGAAAGTTATCCTCTTAGAATTATGTGAGTAAGAAGATTCAAATAAGATTATATGGTTATGTTAACGGGGTAGTGAGAAAGGAATCTTGTCGAGATTCATTGTGGATGAACGATATTAGAAAGGTGGACCATTACGACATATGGGGTTACTACTTTGTTTTGGATTAATATGTGGTTGGAAGGTGGACCATTATGAAATTGGTTCAAACAACATTTTGATTTGGTGCAAAATAAATACATTACGGTGGCAAATATGTTTAGGTTGGGGTGGGAAGTTGGGGGTGAAGGGTGGGGATTGAATCGTAATCGACGATTCGTAGCATTTGAAAAGATCTATTAATGGTGTGTATTATGTGAAAATTATTTATCTTGTCTTGATGTAGAATTCTAGTACAGAGTGCTCTCCTTGTGGCGATTTTAATTGGAATAAAATGGTGTCATTAAGGGTATCGTATCTAGCTTGGAGTTTGATGCAAAATCGATTTCCTAAGAAAGACAATGTAATGAGGAGATATATTTTGGATACCTCTAACAGTCTGTGTGTCGGAGGTTGTACAATTCAAGAAACTGTTGAACATCGGTTTTTTGATTATCCCGCTTTTAAACTAGTTTGGCAAAATATTCTTACTTGGTTAAACATTCAAGACCCCCTTTCTAATGAAGCGTTAACCCACACGCAACAATTTAGTGGGTTATGCATGCTTGGCAGAAAATGGCGTCGTTATTTTAATATGAGTTGGCTAGTGTGCATTTGGGCTAACTGAAAATAGTGGAATCATATAATTTCTCGGAGGTGAAGAGTGTAACATTCTTGAGGCAGCGACACAAGTTAAATCAATGTAACATTTATGATTTCAATAAAGAGTTATTGATGTTAAGTTCACTATTTTATTATCCAGGTTATGTTTGTGTTTAGTATCCATATGTGTTTGTTTTATATTTTGTATTTTGTACACTCTTATTCTTGTCACATTTTGTGCTCAAAACTATATTTCAAATTGCTTAAAAAAATAGCGACTACGTAAAATCTACTTTTTATTTGATTATTATGAAATTCTAAAGTCGATAACATGTTAAATTCATTTTTAGTTTGGTCATCACGATATTTTTAAATAAAAAAATTAAATGCCAAATATATTAATAATGATTGTGTCAAATTCTCTCTTGATTCAATTACTTTGCATTTAAAAAACACTAATTCATTTTCTTTTAAAACAAGAAAATTTACTCCCAACAAATATTTTTTTACCTTGAACTGCGCAGCCTTTGGTTTTTCTATTGGATGATAATAATACATTTGTTTTGCGTAATTGACCCCTGAATTCAAATTTGATTTAAAAGATGAATTTTAATTAAATAAATCTTTGCTAGCGACTCCATTGATTACGAAAATAGTTTGGATTTTTCGATTGCAACAATTGGTGACTCCACTGGAAATATTTAGAGAGTCATGTCTAAAATAGTTAAATCTACAAAATTATTAATTTTATTTTTATTTTCCCCACATTTTCTTTTTTGCATTTCTATCTATTTCATTTATAAATATATTTGTTATTATTGTGAGTATCCATGGCTTCAATATATGTTTTTTGTTTTACAATATGGATGACTTTAAATTTATTTCTTCCATCACATACAATTTTGCACACATTTATGAGTGAGACCTTATACCAAGGTTGAGTGCAACTTAGGGAGTGTGAGGTAGGTAGTGATAGTCATTTCGAATATACTTTTGATTGACCTCATCTAGAGTGTGATTGTTTTATGAACTCCCTCATGTAAGGGTTCTCTTCCAATGCACGATTGCAATCTAAAAGAGTACTTGGCTCTAGAGGTATTTGGTGAGAAAGTCTTTATTACCACCCATGAGATTGGTTACAAGTCCAATAACTTAAGATAAAATCATTATTTATTTTGAAAATTATTTATTTTTCGTTGAAAAACTTGAGTCTATTTAGTCACCAACATGTTCAAAGTTAGTGGCAAATTTGAGATATGGAATCTACAATGAGTCCAAGCACATCAACCATAATGTGGGAAATTTGTGGAGATTACTCGACAGTCAAATTTGTTAGATTATGTGATTGACATAATAACATATTAAAGGCAAATACACCTTTAGCTCTTAATGTGTAGCTCAATTTTCGTTTAGGTTTTTTAAGTTTATTTTTTTTAGATTCGATCCTTTACGTTACATTCGGTTTGCACCATTGGCCTTTAAGATATTAAATTACGCATGTGGTCCTTTAAGTTTAAAAATATTTTCAATGTAATGCCATGAAATGTGAAAATCTAATCAAAATGTCACAACGAAATGAATGTTCAAGCTATTTTGGACGTGAAGGAAGTTAAAAATATTGCCTAGTTGGATAGACCTTTATTACCTTATTTTTAAGGCTATACATATGTTTAAACTTTTGTAGAGAAAATCAAGAAATATAGACAACTAGTAAGATTTGATGAACATTTTATGAATAATTAGAATGAGGGACACATTGGTGCAGCATTTGGTAGAGTTTCTAATGATAAAAAACTTTCAATTGAACTAATTATTTTCGAGATTGAGATAAAGGACTAACGGTGCGAGCAAGAAGTAACTTAAAAGAATAAATTAGGATAAAATAAACTTAAATGACCTAAGTGGGGATTGAGTTAAACTTAAAAGAAACTTGGTTTCACAATAAGACTTTGAAATATTCATTTTTATGAGTCTCAGTCATAAAGTAAAAAAAAAAAAAACACTTTGAAATTCTCATTGGAGCTAATTGTCGATCTTTGACCGATCATCAAGTTATTTGAAGATTCACTTTGAGTTATATGGAATAAAAAATACAAATTAAAAAAAAAAGAAATAAATTAAATATGTTAGGTTGAAAACTCATAAGGGCAATCTAAACAAAAGTTAGGGCACAAAGCAAAAGAAAAAAAAATATATGATTTTTGAGTTTTCTTAAATTATGATTGTTAAAAATAAGCAATGATTTATTTGAAATAAAGTTTACCCATATTTCACCTTTACTACCCTTATTGAGCCAAAAAAGATAACTTTTTCCACCCAAGACAAAGTGCAATATTTTCATTGCTTATTCATAACTCATGGTATCAAAAGAAAAAAAAAATAAAAAAATCAATCAAAATCTATGTGATAAAGCTTGACCGAAAAATATGAAGAAAAATAAAGTGAAATAAAATACATAGAGGGAGTCTTAAGTTTAAAAGATCATTGGTTTTAATTAAAATTTATATGATTATTATTTGAGCTTTATATATAATTTCTTTCATAATCCCTATAGCCATTAACCATATTAAAAACCTAAATAAGTCCATTCTGATCAATAATTGATTGCTCAATTTCTTAATATTATAATTTTTGGATAAGATAAAAAATACACATTTGTATATTTGCTTGCTAAAAAATAAAAAATAAAGAAAAAAATCTTCATAAGACTTGTGTTCATGAACCTTCTTAAAATGATGAAGAATAGTTGGACAAAAATGGTGACCTTGAATACACTGAGATTTTTAGTTTGCCATGGCTTTTGAAATTCATTTAGTAATAGACTAATATTGAGAACATCCGTGACCTCCATTCCAAAGCATTCCATTCTACATCAGTTCGCATGTTTTATATTTCTCAAAAAATTAAATTGTACAATTCTCCACTTCCTTTAGTCTTTTCCCTATACCCCATCATACTTCTTATAGTGGGGCCAACTTTGATGAGCATTAATAGAGTGAATTTTTTTTTATCATATATGATTCGATTTTCGGAAGTCACTTCAAGTATGATTCTAAAACTAGAGCAACATAGTTTTTGTCTCCTTCGAAAATTGTGCATCCCCAAAGTCGTAAACATGGCTTTTCATACACTTTTCACTTCATTCATATATTATGTGTATATCCAACATAGATCAATTCCTTTATCTCTCATTTAAGTCATGTGTCTCATGTATCCACAAAATTCCAATAAAGGACAATTGCATAATTCTTCGTTTCGTCCCTACACTCTCGTCATATCTTCTTAGAGCAAAAAAAATTCTCAACTTCTCAAGTTCAAAAAATGGTCAAACGCAATAACTAATTCCATTTTTATATCATTTCATCATCATTATGTGATCGGAGAAACAATTTGCTTTTTCTTTCTTACCTTATGAGCATAAATTGGGGCAATTTCACTTTCCACTAAATATGAAAACTGCTCGTTAGAGTCAAAGCTAGGGCAATCCAAACTTTCATTACTTGAACCAATCCTCGAGTCTTTCATTCCATTCATCTTCCATTATTATCCATCAAATACATATTTGTTGAGCCTTCATGTTGACTAGATTATTTAACGTGCGTGTTAATTAAACAATACTTCAAAAAGAGAGAATATGAGAACAAGACATTAGAATTCAATGTCAATTCTCAATTAAAATCTTATATAAAAAAAATATCATTTTTTTGAGAAGTTAAAGTCAAAGGAAAAGACTAAACATATTAAAAATAATGTGTAATTGTAGCCAAATACTACACTTGATCACATTAATTCCGCATCGTCCATATAACCACTACAAGAAATCCCTTTATTTATGGCCAACTTTACAAATATTTTGTGATCGAAAAAAACACTCACAAATTAGTGATCGAAAAAGCCCTCACAAATGCAAAAATTCAAATTGGTATTTATTTGTGGCTGAAAAAGCCCTCTTAAAAGACTTAAAATTTAGCTGGATTTTGTGGCTAGAATATATATGTATATATGCTAGAAGGAAGGGTCTTAAACAACATTTTGCTAACAAAGTTGAAGGCTTTCTCAATTTGGCGAGAGTGCAGAAAATTGTCGAAGATGAAGGGGGATGAGATATCCATATTGTTTATGTCGATGTAGACAGTTTAAGAGTGAAGATGAAATAAGAGTGCATGTATATGCAGATGGATTTATGCCTAACTATTGGATTTGGACTAATCATGGGAAGAGTCTTCGACGGCGCCTAATACTAGTACACGTGTGGAGAATAACATAGGTCCTTCAAATAGTACTAACATGTTAGGTGTAGATTATTATAACTATCAACACTTTGAGGTGATGAATGATATGATATCCGATGTTGTTGGGGTTAACTTGTCATTCAATGAAAATCAATATGACGATATCGATGGACTTCTAAATGAAGAAGCTCAGAGATTTTATGGTTTCTCCAAGCGTTTGTCATCTATGTTGGCGTACGCACGTAAGAAGCACTACAAGAAAAAAAATGTTTTGCGGCAGTTAAAAAGGGGGTTTGCGGCGGTTGAAACCGCTGCTGTTTGATGTTTGCGACAGTTCTGCAACTGTCGCAGATTCGTGCGTCACGAGGCCAGTTTGCGACGGTTCACAAAACCGCCGTTCCAACCGTAGGCGAAATTTGCGACGGTTCCTAACCGCCTCCAAATTTAGTTAAAACCGTCGCTAAAAGATTCTCAAATTTATTTATTTATGAACAATAACGACATTTATCAACCGTCGCAAACTTAATAATTTAAAATAAAAAAAAAATATGATATAATTTTTTCATATTTTTAATCAATTAAAATAAGAAATATTCATAAATACCATCCACATAATTTAAATACATAATTAATAAGTATTCCAAAATATATAATTTTTTTAAAAGAAATAACATCAATTCATACATTGAAGTTAACTAAAACAATAAATAAAGTAGTTTAAATATTCAAAACATTAGTGGAGTAGCTAAAAATACAAAACAACTCCATCAAACTAAGAAGTTTATCCAAATATATAATTAGTCCCTAATGATGTTCGACGATCATCAGGTTGGTGGCTGGATTGAGATGAACGTCTACCATCTATTGGTGATTCTATGTCCATTGCCTGAAGGAAAAAAATATATATTAACCTCAATGAATATTGATAAATATAGTCAAAGCTAATTAACTAAATTTCTCTTATAGAAGCTATAAGAAATCTTTACACAATTGATATTTTTAATCAAAGACAAACAGTTCTCACAAGATTTTTAAATAGGTTTGCTATAAAAATAATTTTACCTGTTTGTCTCTAGAATTTTGCATTTGCATCAAGAAAGCAATTTGCTCCTTCAACATATGAACTTCAGAATCCCTTTTCTTAAGCCTATCAATTTCAGCTTGCATTTTCTCCATCTTTTCATTAGCTTCAGAGGAAGAAATTGATCTTACAGAGTGAGAAGTAGATGTAGTAATTTGTGACGGTGTTATTCCAAGTCCCATACAACGAACATATCCAGGATGTTCTTTTCCAAACACATTAACAAATGCTTCATTTGGAGAAGGAGTCTTCCCAATTTCAGCTTGCAATTGTTCCTGTGCAAACAGATAAAGCAAACTAAATTTCTCTCTGTAACAGAAATGTCTAACTTTGCAACTCACTATTAAAATTATGCAATTATACAATTATTTTTAGACAAAGAATTAGCATTTTATTTAGTCTCACTAGAGTAAGAAAAAAGACCCTAAAATTTGTTATTGGTGCCCTCTAAATGAGTTAACTCAGTGCATTAATTCTTTTGGTAAAGAATTCAGAATAGTCAAATTGCATATTTCAACTGTCATTACTCTCATGCACATGGTATATTTAAATAACAATTAATTACATTTGACAATAGTTATATATGAAAAGTTGAACTCAACTAACAATTCAATAAATTATATTAATCCCTTGTGGTTAAATATTATGTTCATTCGATGATGCATTTTCATGCTATTGGTTTATTTTAGTAGTAGTTATTATGAAATGCAAGCATGAAAAAGCCACATGTGCCAATCCCATCAAGAAACTATATTTAACATACAAACTAAAAGCATGAGAAATAGAGAGATTATAACGCCTAATATTATATCGCCTAATATTAAACAGAGAGATTATATCGCCTCACCAAAGGTAAAAAGGAGAAAACCATAGTCCCTTCAATTAACCCCTCATAAACCTATGGTTAATTGTTTTGTTTCTAATCACCTCTCACTCTTCTTCATTCATTTACCTTAATTTAACATTCTCTAATTTATAATCTCATTTAATTTTCATTATCTGTCTTTTTATAGCTTTGAAACTCACTATTACCAAAACTAACAGTTGCATCTTTGATTTATAAGGTGGTCAATAACAAATAGTTACAATTACATAAGACTTCTATTATTTACACTTACATATTTTTCCTTGGCTTCGTCATTGACAAATAACCCATCAGACTTTTTATGACAAATTGAATACATTTCACCCCTACTGCATTTTCGACCATCTCTCAGCTCCTACAAGTAAACACACGTAATAAGTACATGTTCAATTAAGTATGCAATCAATAGTAGATTGAAAGAATCCTACCAACTCATCCCTCTTCCTTGCAAGTGTCTTAGAGCCTAATGTATGAAGGACCGTTAGCTTTTCTCTATTTGCAGCATTTTTATTAGCCTTCTCCTACAATGATAACAAATGACATAAAAAAACTAAACAATAGAAAACAAATGACAACACAACAAAAGAATAGTTGCCATTGTATCTGTCTTACGCCTGTATTGGACAAAAATAGCCCAATGGTCTTCATTAATAGAACATGAATAATAGAACATTAATACGCCTGTATCCCACTTATAAAATTTCTTAAACAACCTACATCGTGCATCTCGCCATTTCTTTCCAAGGCTCGAAAGGATATATTTTTTGTTGTCTTCATCATCAACAACAAATTTTGACTAGCATGCATAATCATAAAAAAAAAAAGGATTAGTTTACAATCAAAACAATAAAGAATATTCAGTTGTTTATCATTGATACCTGTATTTTATCCTTATAAATTTCATTTTTTCTTGTCGATGGAACTAATTTCCAATTGTCGTACATTATAGGAAAATCCTTAAACTTTCTTGCAATCTCACCCAAAAAACCGCCTAACAAACCAGCAGCTGATCCTACCGATTGCCTATTTGAATTCCATCTAGTTATTATTCTACTAACATTAGGAGAAGCTTCAAGCACGTCTGATACCCTTAAGTGTGTTATTGAAATATGTCCCACCTCATCTAACACATAAGTCAATGAAATATGTCATATTGCAATCATGTAAAACAATTAACTTTTATAAATATAATTAGACATTAGATAACATACTAATAACTTCTACATCCCAAAATGTAGAATTCCTTTTTTGAGAAATTTCTGGCTCATCTTCTACCACATCTTCAGAGTGAAAGGATGTCTCTTGGACTGATCTTGGTGTTGTCACCTAAGAAGGTGTTGCTTCTATCGGTTGCACAATAGTTGGTGTTGTTTTCACCGGAGAAAGATGTGGTTGTATCGTTTGCACAGCTAGCGATGTTGTCACTTGAGAAGGTGGTGCTTGAGAAGGTCGTGGATTTGTCGGTTGTACTGCAGTTGGTGGTGTTATCATCGGAGATGGTAGTGGTTCTATCGCTTGGAACATTGGTTGTAAACCATGTCTCCTTGCTTCATTTTGGTTACTTCAAGATCTCCTGGTAGTATAAGCCTCGATCGACCCTTCCTGAAACGCTACAATCATTTATTATTAATCTAAATAAATAAAAATCAACATATAATACGAATAACAAACATTTTATATTTTTAGTTATTACTAATCGAGGTTTTTGAAATGGTCGAAGAAGATTTGTGAAGGGATTGAGAGAGATGAGTTAGATTGAGAGCCTCCATCCTTTTTTTATTCTCTTCCATTGTTTTGCGTTGAATATCCTCATATGATGATTCCATTTTGTTCACAAGATTGAGACTCCAAACACACTTACACTGTAAACATTGATGACAACCAAGTCAGACTAATGCAAATAGATAAACAAATAGGATTTTCAAAGATGTCAAACATTTAAGATTTTCAAATAGCTAAACAAAAAAATTAAGACAATAACATAAATGAGCACATCAAACACAACACAACAATAAAAGAAAGTAGTAAAAAAATAACATAGATTGAAGAGTACCATGTCATAAACAACAAACAAGAATTATTAACAATCACAAATTCATATCATGATTGTTGTCATTAAAATCATCATTAAAAGTTGTAGTTTTAGGATCATCATCTGTAGTCATTCTTGCCAATTTTATATGTGTGGTTTCATTAGAAAAAATGTGTTCCAAATTTTGAGATGGGTATGGTTCAATGGGTACCATAATTTCATCATCTCCACCCTTGTCATACAAGTCTCGTGGCTTTAAATGAATAGGTATGCTCCATCCATTTTCCTTTTCGTCGTCCACATAATAAACCATTTGAGCTTCTGACGCTTTAATATATGGCTCATCATCTTCATGTTCCCCAGTATGTATTAGTCTTGCAAAATTTATAGAGGTAAAACCCAACTTATCTGTCTTAAAGCCTCTTGGATTTGTGGTATTCGCCCATTTACATTTAAACATGGGCACTTTGAAGCCATCATAAGAAAGCTCAATGATATCTATCAATCTTCCATAGTAAGGCACTCCTCCAAATCTCATTTGAGCATCACTATTGCTTGAGTAAATTCGTGTCCTGAACATGCCAAAAACTCCACTATTTTGAGTTTTTAATAAATTGTCTCGTTCCAATGTTCGAAATTTGAATCCATTGACATTAAATGCAGTGAACCTTCTAACTTTATCATAAGGACCTTGAGCAAGACTAACGAGAACATTTTTATCTGATCCACTAATGTTGTCGAGATTGTTGCAAATCTGAAGACCATAAAATATACAATTAGGCACATTCTTATTAAAAATCAAAGCAAATCCATCACCAGTTTTGTCATGAACACTAACACGATTGCGGAACCAATGAGGAAACTGTCTATGAACCTTCTTGTCTACCTCAGACGTACTCCTTGCACCACTCCTCATTTGGCTTCGAATAATACTTCGATATTGCCTATTTGGTTATTTCAAATTAGATGTATAGGAAAAAAAAACATAGTGGTAAATAATACAAATATAATAAAATTACTTACCTTAGATAGTAGTCAACTATGATGCAATTTGTTAAAACGTGTCTATGAGCCTGTAACTTTTCAATTGGTGTAAGTGTGTAGTATGAAGAACCACCAACCGATTTTCCAACTCTAGGAAATAATTCAGCTACACGTGATTCAGTTTGTATCTCATTAATAGGCTCATCATCTACACGACCAGGTTGATTCCATCTAGTCTCAATGTTTTCTATATACCTTGAACAAAATGTAAGAATCTCTTGTACAAGGTATCCTTCTGCAATAGACCCTTCTGGTCGTGCTTTATTAAGTACATACGATTTAAGTAGTCCTAAGTACCTATTATTGAACCACATAAATATTAGTCAGAGTAAAATTGTCAATTACTAATTATTGAAGGAACAAGAACAATATTTTACCTTTCAACAGGATACATCCATCGATAATTAACAGGACCTCCAAGTTTAACTTCTTCAACAAGGTGAACAACCAAGTGAACCATAACAGTGAAGAATGAGGGAGGAAATATCATTTCCATGTGGCATAAAGTGAGGACAACCTGATTTTGCAATTTTTCCAAATCATCAACATTCAATACTTTACTGCATAATTGTCTAAAGAGTGAGCAAAACTCAATCATTATAGCTGAAACATCATCAGATAATGTTGCTCGAATGGCTAATGGTAGAAGTTGTTCCATCAATATGTGACAATCATGACTCTTCAACATTCCATTCAACTTAAGATTTTCCATGTCAATGCATCTAGAAATGTTGCTTGAATAACCATCAGGCACAGTGATATTCCTTAAAGTTGTTAAAAATCACTTTTTACCTTTAGTAGTCAGAGTAAAGACGGCTGGAGAAATTCTTCCATTTTCATTGGGCCAAAGGTCAGGTCTTATGCCCATAGCTTTAAGGTCTTTTCTTGCATTACGATGATCTTTACTTTTTGTGCTATCATTTAGCAAAGTAAATATGATATTATCGCACACATTTTTCTCAATATGCATCATGTCAAGATTGTGACGCAGAAGATTATCCTTCCAATATGGAAGTTCAAAGAATATGCTTTTCTTTTTCCATTGTTGATTGACACCTTGTGTAGGTCTTCCACCACGTATTCTTTTTCCCGACCTTTCTTTATCTGGATTTCTACCAAATGTGACATCAATATTTTGAACCTGTTCAAGAATTTGAAGCCCATATAACATTTTAGGTGGACCACGCATATCTTGTTGACCATCAAAGGGAACCTTGTTCAATCTAAATCTATGTCTCTGATCAAGAAAACGACGATGACCCATAAAACGCCATTTTTTGCTATGAGGAAGACGACGAGGAGTAGAGTCAATGTTACACGATGGGCAAGCAAGTCCAGTGTAAGTGTTCCACCCAGAAAGTGTACCCAGCCCCGAAAAATCACTAATTGTCCACATCAAAGTTGCATGTAATGTGAACATCTCCTTTTTAAAGGAATCGTATGTATCGACACCATTTGTCCATAACTCCTTTAATTCTTTTACTAGAGGTTGTAAATAGACGTCAATATCATTTCTTGGCATTTTTTTACCAAGAATTATCATTGACATTATAAAAGATGTATGTTTCATGCACACCCATGGAGGAGTGTTGTATGGAATGAGAATAATTGGCTGAATACTATAATTTGTACTCATCATACCAAAAGGATTAAAACCATCACTAGCTAATGCAAGATGCACATTTCGCGGGTCTGATGCAAACCAAGTGTGTGTCAAGTCAAAATGTTTCCATGCTTCAGAATCTCTAGGATGCCTCAACATTCCATCATTGTTACTATCATTTGCATGCCATCTCATATCTTCGGCTGACTTTGAGGACAAAAATAATATTTGTAACCGTGGTTTTAATGGAAAATAACAAAGAAATTTTGCAGGAACTCCAACTGCACCAACTTTTGTCTCCCTTTCTTCATCTTCCTTATTACCCCAATAAAGCATACAATTATTTGGACAAACAGGGATTTTTTCATAATTTAAACCAAGCTTGGTGATTGTTTTCTTGGCTTCATAGAATGAATTTGGTATATTTGCAAATTCAAATGCATCTTTTAATAACTCTAAACCCATTGTCATGGCTTTATCAGTCATTCCACATAAACATTTGATGTGATACAACTTTACCAAAAACGATAGTCTTGAATATTTAACACACCCTTCATACAACAATTTTTCTCCTTCTCTACTTAATTCATAGTACTCTTTGGCCTCTTCATACCTTTGATGACTTGCATTTTTCTCCTTCTCTGCATTTGATTCAATGGGTACTTCATTTGCATGACCTTTGACTCCAAAAGCATCGTTAATCATGTTCTGCATATGATCATCAATGACAATTGTGTCTTGGACTATATTAGAAATACTAATAGGAGAGATAGTACTAGCTTCTCCTATGGGCTCCCCATGATGTACCCAATGGGTGTATCCCTTTGGAAATGGTTTTCACTTTAAGTGATCATACATTACACTTCTACTCTGCGGTTTTTTGAAACCACAACGTTTACAAGGGCATATTATTTCGCCATTTTCTAATTCATCTCGAAAGGCAAAATTTATAAATTCCTTTATCCCTTGATCATATTCATCCGATGTGTGTGACTTCTTAATCCATGATTTATCCATTGCTATAAAGAAGATAATTCAGAAAGAATATAATTCAACTTAGATCAACAAAAAGAACATAATTCAACTTAGAACAAAAAAAAGATTGACCTTAAACATAATAGATTCACTAGGCATAAAGGAACAAAACATAACAACGTCATACTCTTAGAAAATATTACACTAACACCATGCTTTTCAAATAACCTTGTTGTGTCTATCATGGGGTTCATAAGACCAGGAGTTAGATGTGGTAGAAAAATAACATTCAGTTGTAGAGATTTAGATTCCATCTTTTTTTGATAAGTTGAGATGAGAAACACTACTCACTTTTCTTTTCAATACTGAATTATAGCCTCTAACTTTCCTTCAATCTTTCTCATGCAATTTTTAAGTGGCAAGTGATATTCCTTTTCATACGATGAGTAAGTAGACTTGAATGAGAGTATATATAAATCTATTTTTGTCTTATTTAATCACTAAACTAGTGTTTGTTCTTTCTTGATTCTTGACATAATTGGATACATTGCTTTTATTTGCATTCTACGACCATTGGAATATTTTTGTAGGTGATTTGTCTACTCTTTTTGGTCTTATCCTTTTGTATTTGATGAAAACTTAAGTAGCATATTTTAAGTTGAAACAGTTAAATGTGGAAGCATGTGTATGTCTGTTTCTATTTTGACAGCATCACTTAAAGTTATTCGATTAAGATTCTTATGACTTTTATAGGATTGAGCATAGTTGCTAATTGCTAATTGCTAATATATCAGCCCTCCTTTACAAAGAGTATAATAACCCAGAGATGAAAACTATCAGCTATCTTTTCAAAAAGAGACGAAAACTAATGATGATAAAAAAGACAAACAAGACACAGCAAAAAATTAGGGACAAACAAGGCACAACAAAAGTAGCCATGATTCAAAGTAATCATAATTCTAAGTTGTTATTATAATTCATTTCAAAACCAAATGTAATTTCTAGTCCAAAGTATAAAGACACGAAAAATGATTACTCCAACCAATATAATGTGCAAAAAAAAGTGAAAAAGAATTGTGTAATGTTATTTAAACATAAAATTTTCCACAAATAAAACACTCACATTTTATTAAAAACAGAAACGCGAACCTCACTATATTTGTTACGGTATTTGTTTTTGTGTTCTATTTTATGTCAAATTTTGTGTTCTAATAATATTACTCATTTGCTGATTAGTTTTTGGATCTTTTAGCATGTATAGAATGGACAGTAACAGTTTAAAGTAATATTCTTGTTAACCAAACCTATAAACACCCTATTACATAACCATTTAGCTAAATCAGATGAAAAGATGAAGAGAAAAACCATAACCAGTTTTATTTCACATTTCTAGTTTCTCCGATTATATCTCCAGGACACAAGTCCAGCATAAATATTATTGACATTGCCACTACTTTACAAGTTTTGCATTACTAGGGACCTTCATTCAAACACATATTGTTGCCTTCAAAGTTTCAAAGGCAACAAACAATCTGGAAATTATTTTTAAAAGCTAAGAAACCAATCATTGACATATATCAAACAATCAAACCAGGAGAACATTATATCAAACAGACAACGCATACCTGGCCAAGCTTGATTTCTCCTCTATTTGGATTGTAAAGTACATGAATGTTGCAAACCACAACTTTACGAGAATCTGTCAAGCTGCAGAATGCTGCATTATGTTATATTGAGTAAACAAAGATATCTCTTCAAAAAAATATGAATGAAAATTTGAAAAATTAAAAGAAAGCCCATAAGACTATCAACACCTCAGTCATTAAAAGAAAAGTTGCAAGCATAACACAAGCAAGGCTCAATTAAAACTATCCCCTGACCTTGTGCACCAATCTAAATCTTTATGTCAACACTCAGCAGCATAAAATATACTCTTGTGAGTTGTCAACCTAAACAATGTCCTCATTCTCATAAGATTTAAGAAAACAACAAGAAGCTTTTCTTCCTCAAATTATATTATCAGTTGTCTCAACACATTTGAGTTAAGCATCACAATAAGCCAACATCACTTAGCTACAAACCAATCCATATAAAGACACTAAGTTTGGCAACTCTGTTGTTCGTTTTGTTTCTAAATGAAACAATGGCTATTTCATCCCTTTGTGCCCCTTTATAGAAATTTTTACTTTATATACAGCAAGGAATTTTTTTGAAAACTTCAAGTTAGACCATTATGGACAGAGTATTCATTTAATTTCAAAATTAAGATAACAATTGCCGCACAAAAAAATTGGAACTAAACTGTTAAATGGAACTAAATGATTACCTTTGCAAAAGTTGATTTTGTTTCCAAGATGATAAATCCCCTTCTTTTACAGAGTAGATTTCGTTTCTCTTCGTCGTTTCCTTCAGAAGTTTTAGGGTTGACAGATTTGGGGGTTTTCAGAAATTTTAGGGTTGTGAAAGGATGTGTGCACGGCTAAGAAACAAATACACGAGAGAGAGAGAGAGAGAAAGTGAGGAATGAACTTACAAAATCTGGAAAAATAAAACACGTTTATACCCTAAACAACGACGACGGTTGATTAAAATCGCCCCATTACAGACCAAAGATTACAAAACTAAGGCAGGTTATACAAATCAAAAAAGATAAAGATAGAGCAAAAAATTTAAGGTGGCTATTTAATGGTATACCTCTGTATCTGCTTCCTCCTTTGTTGCAAAAGCAGTGTGTCGTTCTTGCCAAAGAAACTCACGACTCATGCCATCAAAATTTGTATAAGCACATTGAAACAGTCTATAAACAAGTTCCATATGAAGTCAATGCTCAAACATATAGATAATAAGATATTTGGTATATAACAATTATAGTTTCTTGCAAGCCTGATTCACAAGAATCACTGCCACATGATTCATAAAGGAAGTGTAGAATTTAAGCATTATAAAAGACATATACATACAATGTGAATGTAAATTTTTTGCGTTTTAAATTTTTGATAGCAGCAACCAACAAATTGTCGTAGCATAAAGAAAGGAAAGCACGGTGAAAGAAAAAAAATTGTGCCTGATGAACGGTGTGGGATTGCTGAACTTCCAAGATGATAAATCCCCTTCTTTTACAGAGTAGATTTCGTTTCTCTTTGTCGTTTCCTTCAAAAGTTTTAGGGTTGACAGATTTGGGGGTTTTCAGAAATTTTAGGGTTGTGAAAGGATGTGTGCGCGGCTAACAAACAAATACACGTGAGAGAGAGAGAGAGAGAGTGAGGAATGAACTTACAAAATTTGGAAAAATAAAATACGTTTATGCCCTAAACGACGACGACGGTTGATTAAAACCGCCCCAGGAACCGTCGCAAACTGGTGGCGAGAATGAAAAACGCAACTCGTGTGCTTTATATGGTGTAGTATGGTGGCGGCGGTTGACGAAAACCGCCTCCGAAACCGTCGCAATGTGAAGATGAGGGCGGTTATTTCAGAACCGTCGCAGGCCAAGTGTCGCAAACTTAAAAAATTCTTGTAGTGAAGGGGGAGGAAAAACGGCTGAATTGGATTGGTGAAAATGTTTGGAGTGCTTTGTGGAGGAAATAGAACACAGATGCTTACAAACATAAAAGAAAAAAAGAAAATATTAATAGAGCTTCTAAGAGGGGTACTAGTACTCATAAGGAAGGATCCATGTCTGCTGGAGAAATTAAATATTATATGGTAATTACTATTTATAATATATATCTATTATTTTATATTCAATTAATCATCACATTTCACCAATTAAATTTGACATTAATTTAATATTTTAGGAAAAACAACTTGTAAGGGAGATCACTCAAGCAAAGATACATCACTATCTTCCTGTTAATCCTGAAACAAATGAGTATACTAATGGATTATCACAAATGATTCAGGTAAATATATATTTAAGTAGTATTTAATTAACTTTTTTAATTTTTAATTTTTTATATAGGAACAACTTCAACAAGTCATGAAAGAATGAGATGATTATCAAGTTACTATTCCTCTTGCTCAGCGAGCTGGTCCAGTGCAGCGGAAACAATATAAGAGCGCAAGTTTTATGAACATTACTGGTGGCAAGTACAAAGGGCATGTGTTGGGTGTCGGTAGTTTATCATCAACATTTGTGAAAGGTCCAACAGGCTACACTCATATTGAGACGTCTTTTTCTTATGCTAGTACGGATCGATCTCATCGTCCATCGATAGATAATCTTGACCAGCTAAAGGAGCAATGGGCAAGTGAGCAAGAAGAAAAGACACAGCAGCTGATTCAAGCGATAATTGATAAACTAAATGAGGAATGGAAAAAAAAAGTTTCAAGAGCAGCAGCAGCAACAACAGTTTTAACAACAACAATTTTCATTTCCTCCTATGTTTCATCAGCAGTTCCCGCCTCGACCTCAGTACTTGCATCAACAACCACTATTCCAGCAGCAACAATATTACTCTCAATACTTCCAACAGCAGCAACCGCCTCCAAATTTCCAACAACAACACCAGGATCCTCCGAACTCTGCCTTCTAGCAACAACAACAACCAATGTTTCAGCAACAACAATATTTTAATAATTATCAGTATGTTCCGTTATCTTCACATCCACTTCCTCAACCTCAGCCAAATCAAACTCCATACCGACCAACTATGCCAACAGCTGACTTGATCAGACCAGATTTAAATCAACCTCAATCAACTATGGCTCCGCCTTCGACTAGTGGTGGTGTAATTGAAGATGAAATCCAATTTCAAACCATGATGTCTCATCTAGCACAAATTATTAATATTTTTGAGATACTTCTGTTGTCGGGTAACATTCCAACAAATAAGGATGGAGGGAGTGGAGCTGATCAGAGAAATTATTACGATGATTGATGTATTTGAATAATTTCATAATTTTATTTTTGGTTTGTATGAACACATTAAATCTTGTCCTATTTAATTATCCATGGTGTGTTTAATTTTTGGTTTGTAAGACATGATTTATAAATTTTGGAATATTTTATTTGGTTTGGTAGTAATTACTTTAATTAATATTACTATTATATTTTTATATATAATAGTTATTTTAATTTTAATTTTTAAAATTTAATTTAAATATTATATATTTTGAATTTAATTTTCATTTTAATTAAATTGTAATATTATATTTTAAATTTTAAATTTTAATTTATATTGATATTAGTTTCTTATATATAATATATTTAATTTGAATTTAAATATTAAAATTTAAATTTAATTTAAATTTTAATTAAATTATAATATTATATTTAAAATTTAAATTTAAATTTAAATTAATATTAATTTATTATATATAATATCATTTTTTAATATTAATTTTAAATTTAATAAAATTAATTTTTTTAATAACGTGAAAATTTTGTGGCGGCCTAAACCCTCGCAAAATATTTATTTTTTAATCTGGTTCATCCTTTGTGGCGGTCTAAGCCCTCACAAAGGGAGACATTTGTGGCGACCTGGGCCCCACAAAAGCCTAATTTTAAATATCAGTTTTACCTTTGTGGCGGCCTAAGCCCTCACAAAAGGAGGACTTTGTGGTGGCATTTTCCCTCATAAATGGCAACGAATATTTCACATTTTGTGGTCGTTTTGGCCGCAACAAAGGTTTGTGACCACCTTATTTGTGGCTGCTTAAGGCCGCTACAAATGTATCATTTGTGGCTGCTTCTCCTCCTTTGTGAGGGCTTTTGACCATCACAAAATCATTGAATTCTTGTTGTGAACTAAGGTTGAAGAAAACAGATGGTTGAGAGAATAAAAAATGCAATGTGTTAAGAAGAATTTATATAAAAAGCCTAGAACAAATCATAAGAAAAAACTGAATAAAAAATCCTCTAAGTAGAAAGTTATTAGAATTGATGTAAATCAATCAAGTTATTTGATACACTTGAATTGATATAGAATTTCAAATATAATATTTTTTCAATGAGTTAAAATCTTAAAAATAAACATTGTGTCAATTCAGACACAAACTGGAACTGATGAAAATCAATCCGATAGTGGCAACAACTCTTTCATCCATAAAAAGTACTTGAAGAGGTATAACAATACTCATGAAACTCAATGGAAGTCGACTAGAAAGTTGAGAAGGATTCCAATTGTGACAACCTGAAGAGGATGAAGAAGAATATTCAAAGCCTGAAGAGGTATAGTAAATAATATTTGTATATTATTGTTTAAAATAGTGGATTAAGGTTTGGATTGTACTGAGGAAAAATCCCTTGATAATAGGAGGACTAGATGTATCAACAATATGTTGTAAACTAGTATAAAAATCTGTGTCAGTTATCTCTCTCTGTTATTCTAATATAATTCTTTATGATTGAACTTTATTTTCACTAAGCATTTTTATAAGTTAAATGATTTCATAAAAAACAAATGTTTTGTTTAAGAAATTAAACTAATTTTCAAAAATGGCAAAACACAATTCAAACACCTTATTTCTTGTGTGTTTAGACACCTTTACAATTTATAAATACATTATAATTATCATTTTAGACACACTTCAATCAATCAAGATATTATCTTTGCTCACAATTTTCCACACTTTACTTTTTCTTAATTCATAACTAGATTTTATGTTCTCAAAATTCTCATCACATGACTTAACAATACTCTTTGGAGTAGTTAAGAACCCACGATTGAAAAAGAAAGTTATTGGCATACTAGTAGTAAAGGAATCATTTCTGAGAGCTTTTAGACTGTCACTCGGTCTAAACTTTCAAGTTCAAATACAATATCGAATGCTAAAACCGTTGAAAATCTGGGTTTTAAATCGTGGGAGTTGTATGTAGCAAAAGGTAGGGATCAAGGCTCTCTTTGTAAAGACGTAGAAACTAGTTTATAGCTTATAAACTATAAAATCTGTTTGGTAACAATCATGTATGAGCTTATAACAATTTCTTATAAGCTTACTTCAAGTAGCTATTTTTTACCAATATTACCTTATTATTGTAACTTAAATATTTTTTACCCTCTATATTTTATTTATTATAATTTAAAATAAATAAATTTAAATATTTAAAAATTACAACTATTTAAATAATTTATAAAATTTAAAATAATTTAATAAATAATATTTTAAAGTAAATAATTCAATTATTATAATTTAAAATACATAAATTAGCTAAATACATAAAAACATATCATATTAATAAATAATTTATTTATTATAATTTAAAATTATTTATATTTTAAAGTAAATATTATTTTAAAGAAAATAATTTTAAATTATTTATTTATTATAATGTAAAATAGATAATCCAGCTAAATAAATAAAAAGTATATTAGATTAATAAATTTTAAATTAATAAAAAATATTTAAACTAATAAATTTAAAATATTTTAAGCATTAATGGAACTGTATCTTTAACAAACAATTTAATTAATTTAACTACTATCAACTATAAGAAATTTGAACTCTATCCCTTGAGGTCACATTGTTAAACTCTAGAGACGGAAATGGGCTAGACCGAGCTAGACTTTACTAGGCTTGAACTTGAACTGTCAAAAAGTTCAATGTTTAAGTCGGGTTTATGGTTTGTCATATGCTTACTTTTCAAACACGAGTCTGATCTTAATAGAAGTTTGATATGATTTGTTAGTCTACCTAAAAGTCTATTTCATTTTAACATTTTTGAATAAGTAATCAAACACATCTTTAAATAGATTAACGAGTTAATATGTCAATAAAATTAAATTCTACTTTGATATTTTAATGACATTTTAAAGAATAATACTTTATACATATCCTACTTCAATTCTATTTTATAATAATACATTTAAATATATCAAAAATTAAAAAAAGTTAGTATGCGTAAATTACTCAAAGTTGAATATCTAATAAAAAAACGAAATTTAATATAATAATTATAATAGTAACAAATATATTATTTATATTTACTTAAATTTGAAGGTCTGATAGGCTTGTTATGTGACATATAACTTAATATTTTTCAACTAAATAAATATTTTTTTTTTAAGTCTTAACCTTGTGTGTTTAAAAGAAAAGCTAAATATGATCCTAGCGTAGACTAGACTATAAGAATAACATAGAGTATTGGTTTTAATTAGGATTTTTTTTATTGAAAGTTTGAGATTTTAAGAAATCATTATGTTTGGTTTTCTCAAGTTCACATACATTTGAAAGTGTTGAATGTGTAGTAATAATTAGTGAAATCAAAATTGTATATAATTTATCTTTTCTAAATTCAAAATGTTCAGTTATATTTTAATGTCTGAATAGAATTTATAACATTAAAATATATCTAATAGTGAAAAATCAAGATGTTGAATTTAAATGATTAATGAGTTTTAGTTAAGGACGGTTCGAATGTGCTCAAATTCAGATATTAGCTGAAATAATTTTTAGTTAAACTTTCATTACCTCTCAATCAAAATCTAAATTATTAAAATACCATTACCTAATAATAAATAATAAAGAGTTGAAAAAAAATATCCAATAGTAATAAGCATTACTCAATTATATCAGTATATTGGTCAAATGCAAAACAAGCACACATAGTGATAAGCCCTAATTTCTAAAGATGTGATGGCCAAATGCAGTTGAACTCACATTATAAACCATTCCACAGGCAAAACTTATTAAACTATTCATGACATAAATTTTATAAATACTACTAATAAGGGTTATTCTCTAACAAGGGTCAAAACAAAACAGTTATTGCACTAAAGATTGAGTTCCCTCCCCATTATCTAAATCAGGTAGGTCAGGACTAACAGAGAACTTAAGCCATTTCTTTTTCTCCACAAATTTGAGACAAGGTTGCATCACAAGACCAATCACCATAGCAATGAAGCTTATAACCATTACTTTAATGGTTGAAAAATACAATACAAAACAAATCAATATTGTAGGAGGAATACACATACCAATAGCTCCAAATTTCCCTCCTGGTACTTTATAAGGCCTTGGTGCATTTGGTTTTTTAATCTTCAACAATATGAATGCAATAAACTCAAGAATCATTCCAAAACAATACAAGAAATTCTCTGCAGCCACAATTTCATCAAAACTAAGCCATGACAATAGAATCACACCAGAGGCAGAGAAAAGAATACCTATGATCGGGGTTCCATAGCGCGATCTTTTGGTAAAGAACTTAGGCAACATTCCTCTCTCTGCCATTCCCAAAAGCATAAAAGAGTCACTACTCATTTCAGCAACAAACAATCCCATGTTCGATACTGCGGCGGCCGCTTGAAGCCACCATCTCAACCAAACACCTCCGATGATCATAGCAATATCGGAGTAATATCCATCGCTCCATGCCTCACGGTTGACCGGAACTGCGCCAGTTCCAACCAAGAGAGGAAACAAATACCCCAAAACAACTAAAATCAAAGCAAAAAACAAACCTTTTGGAAGTGTTTTCTTAGGATTTTCAACTTCACCAGCAAGAGTACTAATCGAATCCCAATAATTAAGATTCCAAAAAAGAGTATTCAAATACAAATTCCAATCCACATCATGTAAATCCACCTCAACCCATCTTGAAGGTTTCAACTTAGGAATTGAAATAAACCCCATAACAACAAAAGGGATCAAAGAAAAAACACCTAAAAAAACAGCAACAAATCCAACAATAGTCAAACCTCTATAATTCAACAAAGTTAGAATTATAGTAAGACCCAAAATTGCAAAAACTCTTGGCAAACCACTAGCAACTTCAGGAACAGCTGATTTAAGGTAATCAAGAAACAAAACAGGATACAAAGCATTGTCTATGACACCACTAAGCCATTTCATCCAACCTTGTTGGAAACCCCAATAAGGTCCTAAAGCTGAAGAAACCCAAACAACATAACCACTGTTTTCAGGGAACATTGTACCCATTTCAGCAGTGATCATGGCTTCAGGGACACTCCATATGAATGGGAAAATTACGAATCCAAGAAGGGTTAAGAGTGGACCAGCTGCTTGAACTGCATCTTCTGAACCAAATGGTCCACCTGAAACTTCATAGAAGATGAGAAAGATTAGAGGGAGAAGTGATAATTTTTTCATTTGATTTGGTCTTGTTGTGGAAGGTAATTCAGTGACTGCCATTGTTGGAAGGTAGTTCACTTATTGCGTTATCTGTCTTTTATAAGCTCTGTTCCCTAATTTCTATTTTCTTTTTTTTTATAAATAATAAAATATAATAATTTTATCCAATAAAATAGGGAGTGTTAGAAATTGTGTTGCAAACGAACACTTACGTGCCAGTCTTTTTCGCTTTTATTCATAAAAATAATAGAAGTTAAGAAAAATTAAATGATTTAATAAATAGAAAATGATAGAATTATTAACAAAATAATTTAACCGGAGAATAAAATTGGACGACCGAAAAGTTACATTATCTTTTTATATAAAAGTATAAATATTTTAGAAAAGTCAATTGTTTAAAATAGAATTGTAATAAAATTATTTAAATGAAGAGTAAAATTACAAGGAAAAAAGATTAAAAAAGAAACTTAGTATTTCTTTGATATATGAGTTTTAATATATATATAATATTTTTATAGAAGAGAATCAATGTCTTGGTATAATTGTTAATAGTTAAGATATGTTTCCTTTCAATATTTATAATATTTTTAATAGAAACATGATTGATTTTTTAAGAATAATTTTAATTAGTTGATATATGTAGGTGTTTATTATAATTTTTTTTCCTTCTACGTGATTTTATTCTTATGAAATTTTTTTAATAGTAAATTTTTTAATGACATAAGTTTATATTCACAAGGATTGTTATATTGGGTTTTGATATAATTATCTCAAATATTTTATATTTATTTTTATTTTTAATAATATTTTAGAGCGTTGTCAATTATAGATAATTAATTTAAAGTGTTAATATTGTTTGTAAAATCACTTTGGAGACAATAGAAAAATAATTATAATATATGCCACTTTGAGAAATTAAATTTTCCCCCTTCCGTAATTTTTTTATAAGCAAATACACCTTATACGAACAACTACGAATTAATATAGCTGGAATATTTTACGTTAATCATATAATATATCCGTATACTATTTTGCATAAAACAAATAAGTATAAATAACAAAAAATTAGTTTAGAAGAGATATTTTCTGTACTTGATAAGAGCCAAGAGCATCATAAATATCAACTAAATTTTTTCATAATATTAGTTTACTAATACAATACTTTTGAATTCAAAATTAAAGTCACAATTAATAAATAAAACAATCCGTTCATAATGTGATTTGAATTTAAGTTTAACATTCATTTTTCTTTAATATTTTAAAGTTCAAATGAGATGTAAATAAAATCATGTATAAAATTATTCTTACCTCTACTCGAATTGGTTATTCTAAATTATTTGTCATCTCACTAATAGAGTATACAAAATTATCTTTATAACTCTTCAATGAGATTGATAGTTATTTTTTACCTTAAATGACTGATGACTCTATTTTTTTTATCAACATAAAAAAAGTTGCAACCTTAAATTTCAACTCTGATTGGCTTTGCTCAATTTTGTTGTTGTTCGTGAGTGTAGTCCTCAATTTCTGGCTATACACTCATACTAAAACATAACTTAGAAAAAAAAAACTTTGTTTTAAAGAAAAATGTTAATTATTTTGATATAAAAATTATAAATTTTTTCTTATTAAGTTCTTTAAGTTTATTTTTATTCTATTAAGTCATTTTTAAATTACAGTTGGTTTGTACTATTAACTTTTAAGTTATATTAAATTATATATATTGTCTTTTAAGTTTAATAATTTTTTTGAATTATTATTATAAAATGTTAAAATTTTATTGAAGTTAAAGAATTTGATTATATAGACAACTTATTATCTTGTTTTTAAAGCTAAAAAATTAGTATGAACAATATATTTTTATAATATTTAATAAAATTTCTAATTATTAAATATTTTCAATTGATCTGATTGTTCTCAAAATTAACAAAATAATTAATAGTACAAATAAAATAAAATATAACTTAAATTATAAAACAAGAATAAGAAAACCTTGAAGACCTGAGTCAAAATTGATGCCATGTGTATATTTTGCCTATTATATGGTGTAGGATTAAAACGTGTTCTGCGAAATTGAATAAATAGAAAGTGAAATCATTCTCTAAATGAAAATATAATACACCAATATCGTATATGTGATCGTATCGGAGATTCAAAAGGAATGAAATGCCTAAAAGTTTTTATTTTTTTATTGTACGATAAGAATCAGGTGTCTAAGCAAGTGGTTAAGGTTCCTTCTTAGCTAAACAAATGAATACTTTGTATTATAAAAGGAGAGTCACATGTGCATCCACAAAAAATATTTAAATTCAAAAGTGACACCTGGAATTTCATGTGTATGACATTTTCATTTTATGAAAAATGTTAATTAGGATTTTTAGGACATTTTTCAAGAAGTTAAAATTTTAAAAATATTGAATAAAAATTAAAATAATTCTAATTAATATTTTACACGTTCTCATTTTTCAAAAATTAATTTTTATCAATAACAAGAAAATATTGACTAGTATGAACCTTACTTTTTTTTGGGACAACCAATTTATTCTGCCTCACACAACCCCAGTCGATAAAAATAATATTACAATCACGTTCTCGTGCGTACTTAACATTTAAACTTAGTTCAAATTGTACAGAATTGACCAAAAACACGTTTACAACTTTTGCTTTTGTAATGTAGTTTTCCTTTTCCTTTTGTAAATAAAAAGTGATTCACCAACAAAAGAATTTAATTAAAAATTTGCAAGTTGCAAAAATAAGTTAAGGTGAACACTATATTATGTAGAGTTTAGTATAAATGATTAAGTCTCATCAATTATAAATACTTTTAATATTAATTATATAAAAAATATATATATATATATATAAATGTAACGTCAATTATTTTTTGTGATAATGAAGTATTTTGGTCTATTATTATTCTCAAAACTCCTCAACGTACCTAACATAGAGACGAGAAGTACATGTTAAGGTGGGGTCCATGTTAGAGGACCTCCATACACTTTGCAGAAAATGATAAAAACAAGAAGACATATTTGCTATAAACTATGACACTTATTATTTCTACAAAATCATATCATATACTTTAGGTTCGGTTCAAATTTTTTTCAAAAAATAGCTCCAGTTAGATGTCTACATTTAATTGCATTGCTATTTATTTTCCTAGTGAAACCAAGAAAAAATGTAACCCTTGAATTAATTATCTAATAAACCAATGGTGTAAAGCACATCAACATCAATAGTGTGACCTACATGAGAACTGCATTGTCTTATCCAATGAGCTAAACTATTCTTAAAGATTTTTCTTATAATAGATAAAATTGATTGCGTATTTATGTGTGGCACACGATCCTCTTTTTTTTCTTCCCAAAAGACATCAAATTTGAATCACACCTAACCCTACTAGATTTAAATCCCTTATGCTCCAAAATTAAAAACTTAACCTTATCAAAATATTGAATATTTATGAATAAATTATAGATGTATGAGTATTATTTATGGGTAGATTAGTAAATAAATAATTAATGCAGTTGAAAAATGCAAAAAGATATTATATAAAAGGATAAAGAAAATTCAAAGGATAAGGAGGAAGATAGTATTATTTTTATTTTTGAAAACAAAACTTATATTTGTACTTAAAGAGTTGAATCTCATATTTTAAGTTTAAAGGGTAAGGAGAAAGATTGCATTGTTTATTTTTCACATTTATTTATTGAATGCACATTTTTTTTTTAGGTTTAAAAATGTCTTTGATCCCTATAAATATATCACTTTTTAATTTTTGTTACTGGAAGTTCTTTTTTTGAATTTAGTTTTCATAAAATTAGAGACAGTCGACTTTGTTCCCTAACATCAAATCAATATTACAAAACAGAGTTGATAAACCGTTGTGCCACGTGACCTAGACCAACACATCATCTTTTATTATATATTAAAAATGAAAATATTTTATATTATTAATTAATAAATTTTTTTATTTATCATTTAATAATTAGTATTATTTTATTAAAAAAATGAATAGAAATCAAAAGAGAGATTTAGGAGTTTTTGGAAAACACCTATTCTTTCTTGTTATAAATCATGTAACTCTTCTCTTCTTAACTCTATCCATTTACGTCTCTTTCTACTTTTATTTCTTTCAGTTGTCGAGTCTTACAATTTAAACTACAAACATTTTCCTATTCACTTTTTGGGTGATCGGAATTTTGAAGAAGAGTAAGGTGTAATATCTTATTTTAGAGTATTCAAGCATGTTAGAATTTTTGAGGTATCATATTTCACACAAGCAAAGAAAAAGAATGATTTCTTAGTTCAGTATAGTTAGTGTTTTGATAAATGTCATATAAGAACCAAATGAGTTTGAGAACAATATATCATTTGTTGTTTCAATAATAACAAATATAAGAGAACAACTTATTCTTTGATGTTTGATGAATTGTGTAGGTAGCATATAATAAACAAACCAGAAAAAGAAAAAAATAATGAAAAAAAAAAAAGAAAAGAGTAAACAAAAAGAAAATATATGATAATACAAGAATGTGAGGTAACCATCATTTGGTGATGATACACAAATTGATTTTGTCACCAAAGTGCATTTGACGCATAATATAAAGCATCATAAGAAACAAGACGAGGTCATTATCAAATCAATATGATTATATCAACTAGGCAAAGAGTTATCTTCCTAAGCTTACATTAGATTGGACAAAGTCCCTAGCCCCTCCCCGTCTTACACCTTAGTATGTAATAATTATATATATTACTATTACTATATTTAATGTATTTATTAATATTATTATTTTTAAAAACAAATTAACAAGCTACACCTTAAAATGTATTTAACAAATTTGTAATTATAACTAATTAAGTTAAACCAACTAAAAAAGTTGAAATAACGCAAAAAATTTAGACATAAAAGAGAAAATCCAATTATAATCTTGTTGTTGAGTGTTAGGGACACATAATTTGGTGGCCGAGCTTATATATTTTATCCCTAGTATCAAATATAAAACGTGGTGTCAACCTCTAAAACTCTCTCTTTGTGATTTGTGCACATTTGTTTGATTGTATGTTCATCTCTATTGTTCATATTTTCTTTTATTAGTCAAAACACTTTTTGTTGTATAATTTTGCTGCATACTTCCTTTTGGTCCAAAAATTATTCACAAGTTTATTAAGAAAAATGAGGATGACCAAAAGACGCGTGTTCTAAAATTATATTTCTGAGGGAAGATTGTAAGACTCTGACCGATATCAAAGTGCAAAAGACAAATACACCATTTGACCAACATGTTCATCAAACATATAGTACAATATGTTAGAATATAGAGTATGTTAGTGTGTGAATTTAAAAATTTGTTGAAGTTCTACATTGAAAAACTCTCATATATTGAGTAGTTTTCAACTCTATAAATACTTAAGTCCCACATTGAATAGTTAACATATGGGAGTTTGCTTCCATCACTATATAAAAAGTGTTAAACTCTTGTGAAAAACACATTAAAGTTGAATGCATTTCTCAACTTTCTTTTTTCTCCCTCTTTTGCTCAATGCATTTATGAGTCACTTCACTTTTTTTTTTGCCTCTTTGATATTTTAAAGTGGTTTTATATTGTAGTCCCTTCGATATTTTAGAGAAATTTGTATTGTAGTCCCTTCGATATTTTAGAGAAATTTTATAGAACGTTTTTATGCCGTAATCCCGTCGATTTTTTAGTGGTCTTAATACCACTATCATTTTAAAGCAGTTTTTATGTTGTAGTCCCGTCGATTTTTTAGTGCTACCAATATCCTTTTAGAGCGGTTGTTGTACTTTAGTCCTTTTTAATTTATGAGTGGTCAGAGTACTATTTTGCGAGTGACTTTAATTGTCATATTGAGAGTGTCTTTAACCGCAATATTGAGGGTGTAATTCTAGAACGATTTTCTACGGTGCAGTAGAACTCCGATGGAGTTTGTCTAAGTTGCTTTGCACCATTTGGACAGTACCAAGAAAACGTCTTAAAGAGAGCGACCTAGTCCGCGACTCAACCCAATAATATCGTTGGTGGCATAAATTTATTTTGAAACAGTTTTTTAAAACTCAAAAACAAAAATTTCAAGACGCTTTTTTCCTGCCATGACGATCGAACAAATTACTGGATTTGGTTATGTTGCTTCTAACTTCAATAAATTATTTTAGGTTGAGGCAAACAGAAAAAGGATAAGAAAGTTGAAGAATTAACCTAGTGGACTTGTTGATGATTTGTATGACAACTAAAGTTCCAATAATACTGCTAGATATGTTTGGGATGCTCTGAAGAAGAAATATAATACCGAGAAACTTGGGATAAAAAGTATGTTGTGAGCCTCTACCTAAAATATCAGATAATCAATGACAGATTCGTGAAGGCTCACTCTAGTAAAATTTGGAAGATAGCTCATGAGATCATCTCTTACGGTATGACTTTAGATGAAAAAAATTCAAATTGTTGTTATTATTGACAAATTTCCCCTGCTTGGAAGATAGCTCATGAGATAATCTCTTATGGTATTTTTGTTGGCAAATGGTACACCACTAATGTATGTATAAATTAAATGTTAAATTTAAGAATGTCTCCTTCTGTTTATATGTTGTGTGATTTTAATATTTGGAATGTTAGACTTTGTCATGTGAATAAGTATTTCAAACTTAAGTAACTTAGATTTAAATTCCAAAGTTATCTTTAAATAATTTTGAAAAATGTGATTTTTACAGTCAATCTAAAATAACAAAAAGTTCACATAAATCAATAGTAAGAGAATATGAGTCTTTAGATTTAATATATATGTGAATTTGATGGTACGTTAACAAGAAATAGAAATCCTTATTTTATCACTTTTATTGACAATTCTTTTGACTATACTTTCGTATATCTAATGATCAATAAAAGTGAAACGCTTGACATGTTTAAAATCTTTGTTACTAAAATAGAAAATTAATTTAGTAGAAAGATTAAGATGAATCTGAAGTACCAATGTCAATTTACAAGGAAGGGGGTTTGAATTGTAAATTCACCTATTTAAAATTTCCTGTTAAAATCTTAAGAAAATAACTCAAGAATAATCTTGGTTATGAAAACAGAAAAGGGATAATGTTCTTGGTCTGGAAATAGAAAATGATGAACGTTATTGGTTAGTTAAAATCACAATTTTAGTTTATCTATTTAACTTTATAATAAAAAATGACTGAAAGTAAATAGAGATAAGGAAGAGATACCACACAAAGATATATCCTAGTTCATCCAACTCGGGCTACGTTTAGTCCTCACAACTATGAAATTTTCCATTAAGTGTTCAAACGGAGAAGGTTCTTGGTTTTACACGGTTTTTGTTATGATCAACCTTGATATATAACAACAATTCATTTCCATCCAAAAAAGATTCAATCACGCCACCTATTAATCTTGAGAGGATTTTACATTTCACCTTTTAATCATAAAATGATTTTTTTACAACAATACTCAAACTATAAACAACCCTTATAGTTTTGAGTTTACACAATAATGATTTAGAGAGATTGGTTGAATCTGATTATGCTCAACTCGTGTTTGAGAATAGACTCTTGATAAAAGAACTTAGTAATATGAGACGAATATATGAGAATGAATTTAGACTTGATTCTTTTGCACATGAGAAGCTTTCAAGTATGTAATCATGTGTCATTGATGGATTTTCTTAGCACTTGAAGTTTTGCGTTTCCCTTGAGCTTGGGGTTCCTTTTATAGGCTTTAAGGAGGTTGATGATAGCTATTATGACCATTGAAAAAGTGTCTTGTTGTTATGTGTCAGACTTGACCAAAGACCATACTTTTGGAACTTTGAATGTTACAATTTTGAAACATTCTATGTTTCTGCTTCTGTGATAACAATGTCTGGTCTGTAGCTTCTCATTCTTGAATGTGACGATCCTTTGTTTATGCACACAAATATCTTAGAGATGTGCTTAACTGATTCCAATTAACACTGCCTTTTGATTCGTGAAAAATAGGCTGGAGAAAGATGAAATAAAGATGGAGAATGATGGTCAGAAGCAAGACAATGTTTGTATCATTTTGGACTGATGTCATCATACTTTGAGAATGATGTTGATCATTCTGGAGCTAGTTGTTGATCATTCTAGAGAAATATGTTTGTTGTTGAACATCATGTGTAACATGTTGGAGAATGTTTATCAGTCTGGAGATTGATGTTACTCTACTGGAAAATGATCATTGGACACTTTTGCTTTGAGTTGTACCTTTGATTCCTTTGATCCTTTTGAGTGATTATTTTTCCCATATGATAGTCGTACATTCCTAGTATAAAAACTGGAAATCCATTCGTAATTTACAATAGTTTTCCTTGCATTAAAAATTGATGTGATCTTGCTCGTTGAAAATGACATAAACGTGGAGAACGTTCTTGGTTTTTCAAATTATATCAAAAACGTTCTTGGTTCAGTCTTGTTCATTTTTAGCTCCTTCTTGAACTTATTTCTCTTTTATTTGCTTTGTACCTAACTTGGATTATTTCCCTCTAAAGCACATGTTAAAGTAACACATAATTTAGATTCATAATTTGAGTCCTTCATTAACTTATTATTTGTATACATCAAAATATTAATTTGGGATTTTGTCTCAATAAAACCGATTATGATTTCATAATTTGGTTAGAAAATAGAATTTCTTTGGACCAGTCTCACTATATAGAAAAGATCTAAAAGAAATTATAATAATTTGATTGTATATCTGTTTGCACACCATATGATCCAAATGCGAAATTTTTTAAGAACATTGGTGAAAGTGTTAGACAAATTAAATATGCAAGTATCATTGATAGCTCCAAGTATGCCACACTTACTATACTAGACCCGACATTGCCTATGTCGTGGAACTATTGTGTAGGTTTACCAGTAGACCTAGTATGGAGCATAAGGATGACAATAGGTAGGGTTTGAGTAGGGTACTATAGTATCAGTCCCCATACCCGCAATTTAAAAAAATACTCATACCCGTGGGTGTACCCTCTTGGATAATGTAACGCTCAAATTTTTTATCCAAAATATTACTTAAAAATACTAATTTGTTAAAAAACTAAAAACTTTTTTTTTTTAATTATTCAAGTAAGAATACCTAACCCCAAAATAATTAGTAAACCCTAACCCCAAAATAATGTACATAATAATGTATATCATATTTTTTTCTAAAATTCGCAGTAGTTAAATAAAACTGGTTCATAAGAAAAGAAACTTTTATGAGTTATTAGGATATCCAATTTCACAAAATAAAAATTGAATACTTTAAACTTTTTCCTCCTATAAAATAGTCCAATCCCAATAAACTTTATTTAACTATAATTTCTTAATTTAATCTCAAACACTTAGTAGTACTTGTATGGTCTTCATACAAAAAGTTTTTTTCTAATTAAATAAGTAAAATATAACTTATAACTCCAATTCCCATTATAACCTAACAGTGGAAGACTTCTTCCAAACTTGAACTTCAAGACTCGGTAACCTGTAATAACTTAGATTTTGCAAACGCATGGCCAAACCAGTCAAACACAAACAACGAATGAGGTGAGTTTTACAATCATATTGATAGTATAATATAAGTAAGAAAAACACGCAAATAATCAACATAGAACCATATCAACCACATCAAAATATATCAAAAAAATTCAAGGAAATAATTGATAGCGTTTCAACAAGTGTATTGAATTGTTGCAAGTAATAATAAAACAGTAGTACCAAGTGTCAAACTCAATGATTGCGTTTTACTATTGAATTATATTTAATTACTACAATTGAACAAAAGGTTCTCAAGTTGATTGAAATAATATTTAAAATTAACAATGGTAATAAAATTGATCCTTTATAATGAGAAAAATGTCAGGGATGAGTTTCACTTCGAATCCAACCTTGGTGCCTAATTTGATCCTAGTTACTGAATTCTTTTATTGAATTTTTACCGAATTCTCTTTATTATTCTTGCCCTAATATCTTAGTGACAGAACCTTTAATTCCAAAGTAACCCCCTTTATCGTACATGAATTCTCTTTTTAAACTATTTCCTCTACAACTAATTTAATTGGTTTCATGACCTGTATCTATTCCAAGACTACAAATTCATGAATTTCTCATCTCAAGCATTCGTAAAGTCCACTTCCATTTCAAAATACAAATCGTAGAACATTTTAATGTTAATCAAGCAATAAAAAGCATTAAGCATAGAGATGAGAAAAATAATTCAATAAATCATTCATATAGCTAGAAATCAAATTAGAAAAATAATTGTTTCATCTTGTAACACTCATCCCTAACAAATAGGGTTTAGTTACTCATGACAGAGATACAAAAGATAGGGATTAAAGAAGAATTACAAGAATGATTCATGAATGATTCTTGATAAAACTACTCTAATGATGTTAAAAACGACCGTCTTTGAGTTTCTATGCTAGGGCGCAAGTCTCCCCACTTCCCAATAGTCAAAAAGATCCTTAAAAAGTGAAAAATTGCACTTTTTAATGAATGCTATCGCGTTCACACGCTCCAAGCGCAGAAAACATGTTTCAAGCGCGCGCTGGCAGTGCTGAAAGGTAAGAAATGCGCCTCAGGCACGGCTGTTTCGGTGTCTTCGTGAAAGTTGTAGCTATGGATCTTAGCTTTCATTTTCACTTGGATCTCACCAAAATTCAGCACTACGCTAAAACAAAACGCTATGTAAAATTACGAAAAAAAAATCCCTACTTAATCAATGAAATAAAAACACAAACACTTTATTAACTCAAAGAACAAAAATCTACAAAATATATCAAATAACTCCTTAATTTAACTAATGATTGAAGATAAATAAGACTAAAACAATGTACAAATATGCATATGATGAAGGGTCATCAATAATCATATTACAGGATCAAAATCACTTAAGAAAAATCAATATCTCATTATAACATTAAATCATATGAGAGAAATTATTATCATATTATATACACATTAACCACAACAAAACAATCACAAGTTGGTGCAATGATATGTATGCTCATGATAACTATATGATCTGAATATAATACATGCCACTAACGCAACTTCCACAAGAAAATCACCCATACCAATGGGGAAAATAAACCAACCACAAAGGAAATTTCTACGAATATGCATATGCCATGATATGATTATGCATTATCAAAATTAAAATATTCCTACGCAGTCCACTAAGATGCATATGCCATGACATCATGATGTATCGTCAAAATCAAACATTCTCACATAGTCCACTAAGATTAAGTCAAATGATCCAAAAACAACTTATACAAAATCATCACCTTATTCAAATATCACTGCGATCAAACATCACACGTTCTTATCATGAAAATCAAATATTTATAAACAACCATCATAAAAATAAAAAGCTTTCACCCCACATATCATGAAAATCATATATTCATAAGCAACTATCACAAAGATCAAAGCATCCACTACACATATCAGGAAATCATATATTTAGAAAAGTATCATAAAATTCAAAATTTTAATATGTTACATCATAAAAATTTAAACTTTCATCACATACATATCAGAATTCGAACCATCATATATGCCACACATAAATTTAAATTTTATCACATATATCATAAATAAGAGTCTCAACACATTAAAAATAAAACTTAAACTTTCTTCACACATACCACACAGTTGCAAAATTTAAATCTGACAACAATCTAATAAAAGTTTCTAATCCATATTTTAATCCTACAAACCATAATTAGTCAAATTAATTAAATTATTATTAAATAGAGCTAATGTCGTGTGTAGCAAGCCCCGAAGGAATTTTTGAAAAATACGGTTTTCCCGTTCATCTCAAATTATAATATACTCATGAAATCAAGCGCCTTCTCCACCCTTACCTTTTTCTGATGCCTTCACACACGAATATGAGTTTGCAAGAATAAGCATTTTTTGTTTGACTCATTTTCCTTCAATTGATCTAACTCGACAATTTATGGATAAACGTCAAGAATATATTATGAAAACACACTCTAAAATGGTCAATTTTCTAAACTGAATCAAGTAAACTTACCTAAATTGAAAAATAATCATGTATATATAGTTGTTGTTGACAGAGTCATTTTGGTGTTGGTTTAATCAAATGAGACTTACAATGAAAAAGAATAGTGCAAAATAACTAATTCCATAAACAGAGAAGTCAATTATTTTTATAAAGGAATTGAGATGGTTAACAATCTAAGAAAGTATGTTTAATTGATTAACTAAATGAATGGAACAACATGCTGAAATTTGGAGAGAAAGTTTTCTTGAACAATTATCGATCATCGGTACCAGACGGTAATCCTAATTTTTGTTTGTTCTTGGCTAGACATGTTGTTTCCTTTTATATATATATATATATATATATGGGCCAAACTCCTAAAAAACATTTTACTCATTCTTTTATTTTTTTTAAAATAAAATCAACAATTACCAAAATTAATTTTTTCAACACAGCTTCATTACTAAAGTATTACTAATGTTTCAAAAATAATATTTATAAAAAGTAATTACTATTTTAAAATACATTAATAACACAATCTCTCATATTCACAATATCAACTACAATTATTACTATAATACTAATCACATAAATATATTACCATCTTTATATAATAGTCAAAATGATAAAATGAATAAATGTAACATAAATACTTTATATTTATTACTGAATCACAATAAATACGTATAAAACCATGATTTCCTAAAAAAATATATAAAAATAAAGAAATTAATCACAATATTACTAATATCTTAAGACAATTATTTATAAAATAAATAATTAAAATAGAAAATAGACTTAAATAATTAAAATATAACTATGCACACATGTATTATATAGTCAAACGCACACGAAAATATCACCACAAATATCTAATGCAAATCTACATGAAAACTCACTCAAAATTTTATCCTCTAAAATACTTTTGCTAAAATATCAATATATTTTTGAAACATAAATTAAATAACTAAACATAATATTTATAAAATATTTATAATTTATATTACTCATTAAATCAAATATATATATATATATATATATATATATCAAACCATAAGATACTCACACATATAAGGAGAAGTAATTATAAACTTAATCAACATATATTCATAAATAATTTTAACACTAAATTAATTTCTTTAAATCCTATTTAATTAATAAAATAGTTGATTACAAAATTTAGGATGTTATAGATATCAAATTTAATATCCGTACCTTTATCCTTTGGGTCCCTAAGTGCTCGTACTCAAACTCATTACCCGCACTTTAACTAAAATAGATTGATAAATAAATGATATTGTCGTGATTAAATTTAAAAATTATCCAAATATCTTAAATTCAATCATTAAGTATTATAAACTAAAACATTTTCTAACTCAAAATATTTCAAACACACATTATAATACACATTCAAATATCCATGATAATACTTTACGAAATTGTAAGTCCTATTGCGGTATTGTTTGAGTTCTGTAAAAAAATATTGACAGGAAGTTGCAAGTAAAATTATAAAGTCACGATTAATAAGACATAACTCTTAGTTATAAAATCACAATTATTTACATAATCTTCATAATTAAATTCTTAAAAAATTTGCAAAAATTTATCTTTCGATTATAAATATTGTAGTGATCCAATGATATCAATATATGCTAAAAACGTAAAAGAAAAAATTAATTGAATTAAATACTAATATAATAAATAAATAAATAATATATTTACATTAGTGCGGGTGCGGGGCGGGGTGGGTACACCCATACCAATTTAATTTTATGGATAATTACATGTCCTTGTGTCCATATCTATTATGCAGATTTTTACCCTACTTTTTAATGCTTTTCGATGTTTTTCTCCTTCAGCCTTGAGTGTCTATTTATAGTGAAATTTAGTCTTTATTTAATTATGAATTGTATTTTCTCAAATTGAGTTTGTAAACTTTTTAGCTTGATTATGTTCCTATTTTGTGTAGATTGACTTTGTAAATTCTTCAAATCTTCATCAAATGTCGATCAAATATTCTTCAAATGTTGAACATATCTTCGTTTCAACTTGGTCAAAGGTTTTCTTCAAATAAATATGAATCAAATCTTATTTTAGATTTTTATAAATGAAAATTTGAATCAAATCTTATTTTAGATGTTCTTCAATTATAAATTGGAATCAAATCTTATTTTAGATTTTCTTCAAAAACATGAATTTTTATTTCATATTCTTTGAAGTCAAATATATTGTTTTCATAAAATAATTTTGTTAACATCAAAACTTTAAATGTAAAACCAACTTGGTTCCAACAATCTCCCCTTTTTTGATTATGACAAAACTTGTATTTTTTATAACAATTTTTCCGTATATTTCTTTGACTCCCCTATCTTAGGGCTCCCCATAATTCTTAGGATCATTTTCTCCCCATATTATCAAATATATTTCTCCCCCTTTTGTCATCAGACAAAAACACTTGAAAGTGAAATTTGATCTTTTTTTCTTTTTTGTTTTTGTTTTTTTTTTTTTAAAATATAACATAATAGAAGAAAATATAATAACTAGTGTAAAACTAAACTACTTTGAATTGATCACAACATCAGTCAGGTATGAAGGTAAGGTTTAGGTTTTTCTTGATGAAGTCAAACCTATCTTCAGGTAGTGGTTTGTTGAAAATGTCAGCCCATTGGTGTTCAGTATCTACAAATGAAATGTTTAATACCTCTTTTAGAATGTAAGATAGGGTTTTGGTTAGACAAATGGCAGAAGTATTGTCGCAGTAGATGGGAATGTTGAATTCTTGGATTTGGTAGTCTTCAAGTTGACGTTTCATCCAAAGTCATTGAGAACTGCAGCCAACTGTTGAAATGTATTCAGCCTCTGTTGTTGATATTGCAATTGTGTTTTGTCTCTTACTTTACCAAGATATTAAGTTGCCACTAGTCCTCTTTCTCTCAAATTTATCTCCAGCATAATCAGAATCACAATATCCACTAAGTTTGTACCTACTAGATTTGAAGAACAATGTAAGGTTGGTAGTGGATTTTAGGGTCAGCTTGAAATCTTGCACATACACATACACTAAACGTGATGTCAGGTTTGGAAGCGGTAACATAGACTTCTTCACTTATATAACCATTTAGAAAAGCACTTTTAAAATCCATTTGAAATAATGTAATATTATTATTTGCAGCAAAAGAAAGTAGAATATGAATAGCTTCTAACATGGCCAATGGAGCAAATGTTTCAATGTAATCAATGCCCTCTTACTAACTGTAGCCTTGTGCGACAAGTCTTGCCTTATTTCTGACCACTTCACCTTTATCATTTAGCTTGTTTATGAAAATCCACTTGGTTCCAATAATGTTCTTATTTGATCAAGGAACTAGATCCCAAACATCATTCCTTTCAAATTCATTAAACTATTCTTGCCTTGCAAGAATCCATCCGTCATCTATTAATGCTTCATTAATAGAGATAGTCTTATTTGATGAGAGTAAGCCAAATAAATTGATATCTTTAAGTGATGATTTGGTCCTCAAATGATCACTTACACGTCCAATGATTATAGTTTCTGGATGAGATGATTGATACTTCCATCCAGATCTTTCGTTTGACTTATCTTAACTGATTTTAACTTGATTAGATTCATCCTCTGAAGATTTGTCATCTTCTGGTTTGTCTGCATTTGTTTCCTCGGGTTCCAGTAAAACTACAATTAAAGAATGAAATTAATACAACCAAAACATCAGTGATGTTTCTGGTGGTTTCTACTTGTTTCTTAAAACCAAACTTTTATACTACTTCTACTGAAGTGTTCAGATTTGTGGATCTCCTTGTTCATCTAGAATTTTGTTAACCTCCAAAATACTTATCTAGCTTTGATTTTTAAGATCAAGTTTCTTGTTATCACAATAAACATAATATTAAACAATAATTAAATTTAAAGAAAAATATTACCTATAAGTCAATAGTTTAAGTTTCACTCTGAAAACCCTCTTTTATTTTCTTTTTACTTTTCAGATGCATATTTTCTAATTAGAGAGTCTGGATGAAAGAATTTGAATTCTCATCTAGGTTTTTAGTCTTGATGAATTTGATTTGAGTATTCAAAGAAGTCTCCTGATTCTGATTGTTCATCTGACACTTCTATGTCTACTGGTAGTTCAAGTTCTGTTGATATGTGTGATTTCTCTGCCAGTTTTGGTTCTATTGATACTCCAGATTTTTCTGATATTTGTGGTTCATCATATGGTTATGGTTCTGATAGATATTGTGTTGACCAATCCTTCTTCCACCATAGTCAAATGGCTTCTGTTTTGTAGGGCTTGGAACATAGACCTTTCTGCCTTCTTATATTGCAATCATCCATTGATCAGGCACCATGACTGGTGTTTCAATTTGGTTGCTTAGAACATCTACAAAATAAACAATTTTATCTTTTGGTACTCAAATTTAGTTGGGTCCTGGTTTGTTTGATCTTAAAGATTTCTTGTCTTTCTATGTGGTTAGCACAAGACAAGATATTTTTCTGTGACCTTTCTTATAGCAAATAGTACATAAATCATAAAAGGAAATAAACTTAGATTCAATTAGTTTTTCTTGAAATTTTATTCCTCTTTTACCATTCCTACTAACCCCATGAATCATAGATGCATACTTGCTTCTTTCCATACCATTATCAATAAAATCTTGAAATACTTCTTGATGTTTATCAGAGTTACATGTGGTATTTTCAATTGATGTTGAACTATAATTACTTTTCAGAGTTTGATTTTTAGCCTTAAGTTCAACAATATTAATTTTCAGATTTTCATTTTCTATTTTAAGTTCAATATTATCAGTTTTCAGAGTTGTATTATAGGTCTTAAGTTCAGTAATATCAGTTTTTAGATTTGCATTCTCTATTTTAAGTTATGTAATATCAGTTTTTAGATCTGTATTTTCTTTCCTAAGTATTTTCAGTTTTAAAGACAATTTGTGATTAATATTTAAAATATCATTTATAGTAGTAATTAAATCAGATCGAGTAAATTCATAAAACATCTCTATTTATTCATATGTTGATTCACTAAATTGAGACATGTAGAACCCTTGAATCTTTCCTCAAACACTGTAAAATTATCCACCTTGAGACCAAGCTCTGATGCCAATTAAAGGTGAAAACACGAGAAGGGGGATTGAATTGTGTTTTGATAAATTTGATAACTTTTTACTAATTTGATGAAGATTGGTTGGTTTTTATGAATTACTCAACTAAGAAGAAGAAATCGGATTCAGTAGTAGTAAACAACGAAAGCCTAATTAATTTCACACATATATTTATCCTGATTCACCACTTACTTGGCTACATCCCGTCATTTCATTCAGAAGGTTTTAATCCACTGATTCAAATACCTTGAATTACAAAACACCTGACCCTCCAAGCTAGTCTTCTCAAACAACCTGACAACCCTAGACTATTGAGAAACTAACCACCTTGACCCTACAAGTCAAGTCTTCTCCTAACAACCTGACAACCCCAGATTGAAAAAGGAATTAACCACCTTGACCCTACAAGCCAAGTCTTCTCGTAACAACTTGACAACCCTAGATTGAAGAAGGAACTAAACCATTATCAGGTTGAAAACAAAAGATTTGAACTTGAGTAGTTGTTCTAGTAAAGCTAATAATAATAATAACTCTCACACTCTAAGAAAAGAACACTAATAAAATATTTCTAATCTAAATAATTGTTTCTCTCTTCGAATTGTAAGATTAATTGAAAACTTTAAGCTTGAGTTCTTCTACTCTTTTTTTCTTTTCGATGCTTTTCTCCTTCAACCTTGAGTGTTTATTTATATTGAAAATTTGGGCTTCAATTTAGTCCTTGTTTAATTTTGAATTGTATCTTGCGTAAATTGAGTTTGTAAATTCTTTAGATGGAGTATGTTCCTATTTTTTGTAGATTGAGTTTGTAAATTCTTCATATTGGTTTTCTTCCTATTTTGTGTAGATTGAGTTTGTAAATTCTTCAAATAAAATCTTCTTCAAATCTTCATCAAATGTTGATAAAATATTCTTCATATCTTGACCATATCTTCTTTTTAACTTGGTCAAAGATTTTCTTTAATTATAAATTTGAATCAAATCTTATTTTAGATTTTCATCAACTATAAATTTAAATCAAATCTTATTTTAGATTTTCTTCAATTATAAATTTGAATCAAATCTTATTTTAAATTTTCTTCAATTATAAATTTGATTTAAATCTTTATTTTAGATTTTCTTCAATTATAAATTTGAATGAAATCTTATTTTAGATTTTATTCAAAAACATGAATCTTCTTTCATACTTTTTGAAGTCAAATATATTGTTTTCATAAAATACTTTTGTTAACATCAAAACTCTAAATGTAAAACCAACTTGGTTCCAACAACTTTAACTGTCATATTGAAGGTGTAATTCTAGAATGGTTTTCTACATTGTAGTTGAACTCCGATACAGTTTGTCTTGGTTGTTTTATGCTATAGACTTTGTGGTTAGTAGTTTGTCTTGCACAGTTTAGACAGTACCGCAAAATATCTTAAAGAGGACAACCTAGTTTGCAACTCAACCCAATAATATTTTCGGTGGTATAAATTTATTTTGAAAAAGTTTTTTGAAACTAAAAAACAACACAATCCTCTACATTCCTTAACAACTTCAATTTCATTCCTTGTTGAGAGATCCTAAAAAGCACAATAAAGCTATGGTTACTCAAATGATAGGGAACATGAAACACTAGTTTTAATTTTAAATGTTGAAGGTAAATGTCACCGAAACCATCAACGTGATATGAGAACCATCTATAACAATAATACCAATATGGATTTTATCATCTTTAAATCGATTGATGTTTATGACTTATCTTGCTCATGAGAACAAAAATAGCACAGAAAAATCAATAAAGAGATTCATGCTCAGATCTAAAATTGGACATAAGTTCAAAATATGAATGAACAATCATAAAGGTGGTGAATGGTAGGGGTGTTAAAAAACAAAAATTAAATTGAACAGAACTTGTTCTCAATTCGAAAAAATTGAACCAAACCGGTTTGTTTGTTCAAAAAAACTAGAAACCAATTTGTTTTTTAGAAGTAATTAAAGATAATTATGTAAAATTTAGTCTATATGAACAAACAAAACTAATTTAGACTAGTTCGATTCGGTTCAAAGTAATAAATCGGTTCACCAATTTATAAAACAGTTCGGTTTGATTCAATTTTCAAATGATTCTAGTTCATAACTGAACTTTGTTCACCCTAGTGATAGAATGGTTTCAATTACAATAAGTTCAAAATATGAAACATATAGAGCAATTATATAATTTGTAGAAGTTGAGACATCTCACATCTTTAATTATTTTGGTATCTAATGATATAATTTTTATAATCTTCAATTTTTTAATTAGAGTTAGTGATTAAAGATAATTATGTAAAATTTAGTCTATATGAACAAACAAAACTAATTTAGACTAGTTCGATTCGGTTCAAAGTAATAAATCGGTTCACCAATTTATAAAACAGTTCGGTTTGATTCAATTTTCAAATGATTCTAATTCATAACTGAACTTTGTTCACTCTAGTGATAGAATGGTTTCAATTACAATAAGTTCAAAATATGAAACATATAGAGCAATTATATAATTTGTAGAAGTTGAGACATCTCACATCTTTAATTATTTTGGTATCTAATGATATAATTTTTATAATCTTCAATTTTTTAATTAGAGTTAGTGATGCTATTATATTTTATCTATTGTGTATTAACTAATATTTTTATAGCTTAATTTTTATGCACTTTCAATATAAAAAATTTTAAATTACGAGTCTATCACAATCATTTATGAAAATGACTTTAAAGATAACTTTGTCCTTAAGTCAAATATATTTTTCATTATGTATTAGTTCAACTAGCAAATGTCGGTATTATTAGGTTGAACGTCTTATATCGGATTCGAACATGCACGAGACATCATAGTTGCGATAGTTAATTATGGTAGAATTTGTCATCTTTACTAAGATAAAAAATAAAAAGTCAAATATCTTTAATAATACGATGATTGTAATTAATTGATAGAATAAAACAAATTAATTCCATATTTTTATATAATCATTATATAGTATTCCACAATTAAAAAAATCCATGAATCATTATATAGTATTCCACAATTTTGTTTGTTACTATTTACTTCTTTTGCTCACTATTATAAATAAAAATAATTATTAAAAAATTAGTTAAATATTTATATTTTTATATAAAATATAATTTAAATGTACCAAATTATTTATTTAAATGTCAAACAATTAACAATTGAAATGTTAAACATTTTTTTATTAAAATAAAAATCTATTAAAAATAACAGTACTAAATGAATTAAGAATGTTAACTTTTATTTATAACCGTGTCCAATAATTGAAAACACTTTTCACTTGTAATAGTAAGTGGAGGGAGTCCTAGGCCTAGCTAATAAAATTTGCTGAAATAATTAATCTTTGAATTATTGTTCTGCTCAAAGCGGCATGATATTTAATAAAATAAATAAAAGGGGGGCATGATATTTTCACCGAGCAGCAAATTTTATTGCCACTTGTCATATAATTTATTGCAGATCAGTGCAAAGAAATGGGGGAAATTATAGATGGATATGTTCATCAATTTCAAACTTCTTTTTACAGTTTCAAAATTCAGCAAAATATATTAATATTAACTGTACTCCAAACAATCTCCATCACATCATTTCCACGAAATCAGGAACAAATAAGAATTAGAGAATGTTACTTTTTTAAACTAACTCAATTATCAAATTCTGTTAAATATTTAATTTCGTATTTGAACTTGGATCTTACCAAAAGTGTTGTGAATTTATAGTGTTATTTATAATTTATGCTTAAAAAAAGCCTATGCCATAAACAATTAATTAATAGATTTAAATATATGATCAAATTAATGCCCAAAATTTCAAGTTTAATTACTTTCACTCTAAAAATTTATACATATATCTATATGATAATAATATGATGTATCTAGCTAGCTAGCAAACGCGGTTTGTGCTTTCTTTTTTTCTTGCCTAATTTTCCTTTCCTTTCTAAGCCTAACCTTATTTTCTAAAATAGTTTCTAGCTTAGGAGACCAAACCTGTTCCTTAGATTTTACAAGCATTTCATAATGTTTTTTCAACTCAGGAGTGCTACAAAGGAAGCTACTTTTAGTTTCACTACAATCATCATTCCCTCCATTAACAAGCCTTGTTATGAACTCAGGCATAACCTTTATCATCACCCTTCCATCACAATCCTTCAAATACTCAAAAGGGCACTCTCCAAATTTGATTGTTGACTTGTTATCATTATTATCATTTCCATTACATGATCTCAATGATAAAAGTGAAGAAACTGAAAGAGTTTTGCAAGAAAAGAAATCAATTGGGAGAACAAAATAGGCCTCTCCTGGCATGAGTTCGTCGTCTAAGGCTAAACTAGGGATCGGGTGTCCGATGAAGAACGAGTCAGCATGACAAATCATTGTCTCCGGATACTCGATCATGATCTCACCGGCGATGTGTTTACCGTTTAGAGATCTCGTGGTACCTTGCCAAAATAAAAGCTTAGCTGATGATGATGACGACGACAACGATGACGATTTTTTGTTTGGATGAAAACATGGAGTCACTATTGAATTTCCCATATTGTAGAAATAAAATTAAAGAGAAAGTTAAATTAAATTGAGAGGGAGAGGGAGAGAGTTATTTAGTGTGTTTGTTATTTGTTATTATTGGTATGAGAATTAATACGAATTTATTGGATTTATATATGAAGAAGGTTATAGTAAGAGAGACATTATTTGACTTGGATAAAGTCTAGGGTTGGTGTTTTTCTAATGTAATAGGGTCGGTGTTGCTGTCTGGTCAACCATGCCGGCTTTGAACAATTTTATGCTCAATTTGGTACACTCGTGTGTTAGACTTGAAAAAACATGCACCAAAACAAGGTTATAGCCTTGACCTTCTACTTGTATATTCAAAGTGTATATTAATAATAAAATGGAAAGGTGCTCAATTATTCTTCCTTTGATGTTTACGTTAAAGGATATTCCTACGGTTTTAACGATGAATTTTATGGCCGAAATCGTAGGTTTAGATTATATCAAGAAAAACAATTTAATGCCCTTCTCGATTCATTTTGGATAACATGCGTCCAACGGGAAAAGACAAATTAATTAACTACATGTTTTAATAACCAAAATGAACAGTTGTGTTATTCAAACACAACAACAACAATATATACACGGAGTTCACTATTTTTTTAAAAAAAATTAAATTAAATTAAATAAGATTGTAATAAGTAAACTTTTTCTTTGAATAATTGTATTTAAAATAAAATAGCAATTTTATAAACAACAATGGATTTGTATCATTAATCAATTAAAGTATTTTATTAATTACTAAAATATACGGTCGTTTTAATATTTTTGGATGTCTTGTTCGAATATAAAATTTGATCCTCTAAAATTAGAAAATTATAACATCTAGATTCTAACATTTTATGGTGGGTGGGGACATCAGATAGACTGGAGCCATTGTAACAAATTCAATGTGGAAAACTTATTATTTGACTATTTATTACAAAAATAAGGTGCAAATATAAAATTTTATAGTGTTTGATATATAATATTAAGGATATCAATGTAATTTTTTAAAGTTTAAGATATATTATAAAAAAAAATGGTACCTTCCTTAATTGGGGTCCTACGTCAATGTTCTGGTTGCACACGTTGATCGATGGTCCTACTAAAATACAAGTTATTACTATTTATTAATCATATATCTCATTACCACTAAAATATAAAACATTAAATAATCACTAGATTGTAGTACTCTAAAGGAATTAATGTATGTCATATATTTTAGTGATTAATGAAGTATTCTAAAGAATTAATGACATAAACATATATATGTATATATTACATAAATATCTCTTTATCATTAAAAAACATTAACATTCTTTTTTGGAAAAACAAAGCACCGTTCACCATATTGTATCAAAATATCATTTTTGAAAAAGAAAATGGAACATGTAGAAACTAGTTTTATACACGGACATGGTCGATAAAAGTTGAGTATTTTACGTTTGAAATTCAGTTACAATATAGATTTAAATAGAAGAGTTATAAGATGGTTTGATAATTTAATTGAGAGAACTAAAGTAATTAATAAGAGATTGTGAATTCAACTCTTTCCTATAATAAAATTAACAGATAATTATTTAAAAAATAAAATAGTTTACGCAACAAATGATAAATTCTTAATAAAAGTTCAAAAGTTTCCTTTTTTTTACTAATAAAAACTAAAAAATATCAACATCTATTGAGAGTTGAATAGGATTTTTATAAGTAATGTGGTAGAAATATATATATTTTCTATACTAGTTATTTCTCTATACTAGTTATTTTCTCTATATATATTCTTTCTGTATATATATAGAAAATTCGTTTTTATTTATTTCTTTATCTTTTATTCAATATGAAATCTTATGAGTTTTATTTTTCATCAAATTTTAATTCTTATTTAATTTTGTTTTATGAGGTTAATTTAAATTTTTTTATCATGTTATTTCTAACATGGTATTACGGAGTTGTGGCTGTAGAGCTTCCAATTTAATTCTGCAAACCACATTAATGAAGATCAATGTGACTATGATAAAAAATAAAATGATAAAAATACAAATATGAGTAAAAAGCTTGTTCGATTGATTAAGCTGTTGAGACAAAATCTTAATTTAATGTTTTGATGAAAACAAACAAAAAGTTAATTAAGAATTCTAATTATGATTCTAAGTGTTTTGGTATTTAACATGTGTATTTGAGTGTGTTAAAACAAGATAGGTATCAAACATCACAAATCAGATCAAAGGAAACAGTCCTAAAGATTGATCTTTTAAAGACAAAGATCAATCTGCATATTCTAAGAACAATCTTAACAGTAGATAATCAATCTTGGAAGCCACATTCAACTTATACTCATTCCAGAATTTGAAGAATCAAGTCATACTTCAAATAAAGGCATAATACAAAGATCATTCTTTACATAAAGCAAGTACAAGTACAAAGCTACATGTAGTGAAGTACACTACTAATTTGAACCTTTTAAAAGCCTGCGCACATAACTGAAAAGGACATAATCAAGGCTGACATACTGACACGGATCATAGGGAACAAGTTGTTTCATCACAGACCAAAAGATCAATCCTGGATCAATCTTTTGATGCAGCAGATCAATCTTTTGATGCAGCAGAACAATCTTCACAGTAGATAATCAATCTCTACATAATTGATCAATCTTGGAAGCCACATTCAACTTATACTCATTCCAGAATTTGAAGAATCAAGTCATGCTTCAATAAAGGCATAATACAAAGATCATTCTTCATATAAAGCAAGTGCAAGTACAAGGCTACAAGTAGTGAAGTACACTACTGATTTGAACCATCCAAAAGCCTGCACACATGACAGAAAAACATATACTCAAGGCTGACAAACTGACACAAATGCATTAGGAACAAGCTGTTTTCATAACAGACCAAAAGATCAATCTTTTGGTGCAGCATAACAATCTTAAGCTATGACAGATTTTTCAACAGCTCTTTTATGGCAGCTGGTCATTTTCCAACGGCCATATTAGCTGTTCTAAGCCTTCTTAGAGTCTATAAATGCAGTTGCAAGTTGAAGAACAAAATAGAACAATCAACACCAAGCAAAAGATCAATCTTTTTTATCATACTCAAATGTCTAAATCCCTTTTCTTATAGCTTGCTGTTTTGTTTTAATTCCTGTGTTGTAATCATTCACATAGATGTCCATCCACATAATATATTTCTCAAACAAGAGTTGAGTAAATATCAAATTCTAAATAGCCTCAAAATCACTACTTTGTAACTCAAGGTTGCTTTGTCAAATCTTGAGTAAGTTGCAAAATCCTTTCACGTTTGAAAGACAGCTTGTTAAAGTCTTTACAAACAGTAAGGTAGAAATCCTTTCTAGGTATAAGGGTAGGAATTGTGTAAAGATCAAGATTGATCCATGAAAACCAAGAAGGATCTTGGTTTGAACACTTTAGTGAAAAATCTCACGGTTGTGAGGACTGGACGTAACCCGGATTGGGTGAACCAGGATATATCCTTGTGTGATCTGTCTATCTCTATCTCTATTTATCTTATGCTTTACAATCAGTTTTCATTTTGGTAAAATTGATATTGCTACCTTTTAAACTAAAGATTGATCTGCTACAAAGTTAAGATTGATCTTATGAGTAAAGATTGATCTTCATCACTGCAAAGATCAATCTTAACCTGATATCTTATTTTTAAAGCAGAATTTTTTAAAAAGGGACAATTATAATTCAAACCCCCTTCCTTATAATTGATATTTTTACTTCATAAGCGTGTCTAGAAAAAATTACAAGTATTGATATTTATTAAGAAAATGTTAATTCTATTGGCCATAAGTCGTACCCTACAAAAATATAGTCTTGTTCTACTAATTACCCGAGAAGTGTGTGATAACTCATGCGTTTGGAAATTTGTGGTGTACCACGATCAACTTGTCTTTCTTATCTTCATGTCATATCTCGTTGGCAATAGTTGTGTGCACTTTTTCCTCAATCGTACCTATGTGTGGATCGTTAGTAGTACTAAAAACGTGGAATATGAACACAACTACCAAATTATCAAGTTCTATTGAACTTTGACTCATTCATATGTCTTTGCGACTTTTGTGGACTTGTGTAGACTTGACAAAGATTTGATTGACTCACATTCAATTGTCTTTTTTTCGTCTGACCTTACTTCTACTAAGAGAAATTCAGTTGAACTAAAATTCGAATGCATGTCATTCTTAACTAATAAACTATTTATTGTTAGCTGTAAAAAAAATGGTATTAGTTAGAGTTTCTTAAAGTTTGTTGAATTTTAGTTTGATAGATAGTTTTTCTAATATAGTTAGTTTGATAGATCTTCTTTTATGATGAATGTGAATAATATTCTTCTTAAAATATGAACAATTCCTATTACTTTGCAAATATGAACAATTTAAGTTATTGTCCTTGATTGGTCTTAGAATATTTTAGGTGTTTCTTGACTAATGTTTATGAAAATTCTATTTTTGTTCATTTATACTATTATGAATATTTTGACTTGAGCATTCTAAACTTCGGATTGAACACTCTTGATGCTATTAAAATGTTTGATGTTGGATTATTATGAAATTGTGTTGATGAGATTCAATATTGAATTTTGATACGATAATTCTCATTGTTGACACCTAATTTTGTCCATTATTTATAATTATTCGTAAAAAAAATGATATTTTTTTTACTTTATATCTTTATTTTTTTAAATAAAATTAAAAATTAGTTCAATTCTTTTTATTTTAAAAATAAAAATTAAATTAATTTAAACTCATATTTGTTTGAATTAAATAGGATTGATTTTGATTTGATTTTTGTGATTGATTTATTTCCAAACAAAATCAAATTTTAGCAATTTAAGGTAAATTTTCAATGAAAATAAATAAATTTTATGATTATACCCAAATTTAAATAAATATTTTGATTAAAAAAAAAGATAAAGATTACAAAAGGTTGAAAAGAGAGAGGAGATAAATAAATTATAAAAGAAAGGAGAGGAGGCAAAACAAACGAC